>JAUEKT010273284.1:0-11931 GCA_031762655.1 Doris verrucosa
GACATGTGTGTGTCTTTGAAGTAACACCCCGCCCGCCATAATGGTGATCTCAGGGTTCTGGAGCTAACTTATCTTTTCTCCACGTAAACTATCACTTCTGCCTTTTACTCACCATTGTTCCTTTTACCACTTGTTTAAGACCAACATATTATTTGTATTCATTCTTTCTTGAATGTATTAATTGTGTCTATTTTAGTATTCGTATTAATTATGTCTATTATAACATACGCATTGCTTATGTCTATTTTATATCACACGTCTTATTTATGTCTACTTTACCATGTGCATTAAGTATGTCTTTGAGCCTCATGTATTTATTATGTCTTTTGTACTACATGCATTTATTATGTGTGTTGTACTATCCATATTTATAATTTGTTATTTCCATGTAAATATTGTGAAGCGCATAGAGCTTGTAATCCAGGGGATTATGCGCTATATAAATGCCATTTATTATTATTATTATTATTGTTTGGAAATCTAAATCAAGAATTTCACTGCTTCAGAGTGCACTTGTAGTTTCAAATTTAACCCAATCCACTTTTGATGAAAAGTGGAAAGTCTTTCATGGCGCTAATCTTTTATTTTCAGACCTCCACCAGTCAGCCTTTGATAAACAGTTTTACAACTTGGGGTGAGGAACGGAATGAGGAGGATGACGATGAATCAGAAGAGGATGATGAAAGGATAAGAGGAACTCCTCCCAACAAGAAGGTAAACATTGTTCCGTGTGCAGTGTTGGACTGATGTGCTCCACTTGGGTTGATAAGCATGCAAAACTTAATAGGCAGTTTACAATGCGTATCTCCAGTGATATGAAATACAGACCTAAAACAGGGAAAACAAAGTGAAAGCAATTATTTTGTATGGAATCTTCTGAAATTTACACAAAGGCTAGTATGTGAAGTCGGCGAGAATGCTCTAGCATTTAGTTATTTCGATAGAAGCAATGCATTTTAACGTTAATTTATTTACAAGATTTGTAGATTTAAGTTTTATAGAGATTGAATCCAGAAATCTGCATCTTTGCCATGTGAACCTGATAATTGAAGAGAGCTGCTTGTGGGTCTATTTGTTTCTTTTCTATTTTATTTCCCCCCCCCCCTCCCCCCATTGTTTCCTTGCCATTAATCTTGAGCAGACTATAAAACACGTTAAATTGAAGATAAGCTCCTGTAGACATTGTTCAGCTGCATTATGTTGGAGAGGGTAAACTTTCTATTATTAATCTTTTCCTGTCTCTTTGTTTCCAGTTTCGATCTCTCTTCTTCGGCACCCAGTCCAGTACCCAATCAAGCAGGCCAACCCAGGATAATGTGACAGTGTTAGCACCAGATTCGGATTGCGACGATTGACCATCCTTTTCCAATGTGTCGTCTCACGGACTTTCCATTTCAATGCGTCAGAGGAAACAGTCATGTGAGATCCGTATTGAGTTCTCAAGACCTGAGTTGCTTATACTATATACTTTTAGTCAACTACCTGGTATTTGAAGCTGAGTTTTTGTTGCCCTTAACATAAACTACGTTTGTTTCAGATAGTGCATAAAAAAAAACAAGAACAAGATAGCTTTATTTGATCACAATGTTATAAAAAATAACAAAGGTAGAAATATTTTTAAGTTGGATTTCAGACTGAACTCTTTGCAGCAAATTTTTATGTAGTATTTTCAGGCCACTGTCCAGTTTGAATGAAGATAGTATGAAATCAGGTCATAAGCGAACTGAAATATGAACAGAAAATCCACAGTATATTATCGTGCATATTTTACAGACAATTTTTTTTAATGATATTAATCAAGGCATAAAATCATAAATTTGAAAAGTAATAATGTGAAACAGTTGCGTTATATCATAATGAATGGCAGATTTGGTAAGGACAAGATACGGCAGAAAGTTCTGAAAGTATACTACATGTATGGCGCGGTCACAAACTGTGATAATAATAAAACAAAAAGATACACCAAAGCCGGCATATAAAGCAGGTATTGCTGAAAAGGGAGTCTTCAGGGGTAAATATGATGGGGCGATTTTCTGTGTCCTCATCAGTGGAGGAAGGACTGATATTGTAGTAGTATTTGCCATCGTTCCACTCCCCAGATACTGAGTGACTGGCTTGGTAGGCAGATAGACCACCTCAGCAATAAATTGCCCTCAGGCCACGAGCTAAATTAATGAAGATGTTACCACCACTCATCCAATTCTTCCGCATAATCTTGCAGAGATGACTCGAAATTTGAGGCTTTTGTTTGGTAAATTTTTAAAAAATACTGTTTTGCATGAGACACCATGCACTTTCAATTCTGTTTGTGTGTACTTCTACACAAACAGTACTGCCAGGATGTTCATCCTTAATAACATTAGAAAGAATACGCTTGACTCCAATCAGATGTGTCTGGGCATCTTTTGTCATACACATGTCTTGCCACTATGCAATGGCAGGTTGAGGGATGAAATCCTTTACCGCTGGTCCGTTGCTACAAATAAACATAAAGCTTTCTAGTTGGTCTTGTGACAAACAATGTCTCCAGTCACCAAGAATGCGCTTTTGTAATGAAAACTGGCACTCAACATGAGCAGTGGAGGTTGGAAGCACTTCTAGCATATGAGCCAAGTGGCAACGGTTGGAGTGTCTTGGGGATTTCTTTTATTATTAATTTTGAAAGGTTGGTACAAATTTGTTTCAGATTGTGTAAGTCTGTGATGAACATTGGCCACTCCTTTAAGATTCTTGTGGTATTGCATTCTTGGGATTGGAAAACATCATGGTAAATTGTTGTTAAGGCATTGATTTCTTCCTTTCCCTAATCGTTCAGCTCATCAAGAGTTCAACAATCTTATCAATTACATCATTCACACTATCTGTGTAGTTCTTACATGCATACTTGCGTTCACACTTGCATTTTTCTGTAATGCCTCAGTCAGCTGTGCTCCTGAGTTACTTTCATTGCTTGTAAAGAAGCAGAACTTGCCAAAACAAGGTTAATCAGCAAAAATCACTGCTTATACAATAAATAATCAGGCATTACCCATTGCAGAGGTTAGGGTATCTTGGAGATCTTTTTATTATTAATTTTGGAAGGTTGTTACAAGTTTGTTTCAGATTGTGTAGCTCTGTGATGAACATGGGCCACTCCTATAAGATTTTTGTGGTATTGCATTCTTGGGACTGGAGAACATCATTGTAATTTGTTATTGAGGCATTGATTTCTTCCTCTTCATATTCTTTCAGCTCATCAAGAGTCTCAGGCATATTTGACAACTCAAACACTCTTGCATTCGTCAAAACTCACTCAATTCTAGATGATGCAAATCTCATTCAAACACAAAACAATCTTATCAATTAAATCATTCACACTATCCTTGTAGCTTTCACATGCACACTTGCATTTTTCTGCTTTCTGTAAAACCTCAGTCGGCTGTGTTCCTGGGTTATTTTTCATGGCTTCTAAAGAAGCAGAACTTGTCAAAACAAGGTTAATGCTGTGATTATGATCAAGCTGTGCATCCTCTGACTGAATCTCTACAGAAATGTCTGAGAGTTCAGACAGAATGTTTTCATATGCAGCTAGGTGAAAGGTGAAATTTTGAGAAGACAACTTTCTGAAAAATCCTTTCATCTTAGCTGCATCAGAGGGAAGAACATCCTGTCTTTCTGCACTTCCCCAGTCTTCAGGAAGACATGAAAAAAAAATTAAGCAAGACAGCAAAACACGATTGAACATAAGTAGACATAACATTAATAACAAAACAGAACACCACACAGCTAGCTAATCTATATCAATAATAATAACAAAAACATTTTTACGCAACTAGAAGACGCTATGCAACCAGCTACCATCCCAACAATACAAAACAATTGTTTCACATTTATGTTGGCAAAATTGACAGGGAACTGACTGATCCAGTTTGCACATTGACATGAGTTTGTTTTGTGGTTGGCATGAATCTGAAATAAATAAATCATCCCCGTCCCTTAAAGGTTTGTACAAGTTGTACATTTATATGTTCTCGGTGCTGTATTTAATCCTATACAGAGGCAGTGAAATGTCACCTTACGCCCCACACATTCTATCCAGTCCAGACAGTCATTCCAAACATCTCCATACAAACTGCAATCAAATTCAGTATTTTTGCAAATACCACAGATTGTACTAGACCTATAGGCTAGTGTTCTATTTTTAACTTCCTCCAATTTCTCCAGTTCTTTCCGTATTTTGGGTGACCTCCTGAACGTGTAGAATAGTTTTGTACCAGTATATCATCAATCTGTTCGGGAGAACAAAAACAAAACAAAACCGTAAAACAACACAAACCAACCTGCTAAACGATTCTTTTTTTCTTTTCTTTTTTTTTCTTTCTTTTTTTTTTTTTTTTTTTTTTTTTTTAGTATTATAAGAATAGCACTAGACTAGATTCCATGGCTTGACAGTTGCTGAGGTGGATGAAGCTGTAGGCTCCGGCATTCTAGGGTAGAGCCTGCTGGAGGTAGTAGTTGAATAGGTGGCTGGTGCCGAGGGTGCAGGGGGTATACCTGGCTTGTTGGCGGTTAAATGTGCCATCTGGGAGGACATGTGGTCAATGGCGGCTGTCAACTGACGAATTTGAGCAGATTGTGTAACCAGCGTGGCTTGTATGGCCTCTAGCTGTTTCTCAATGGATGCATGAGGTGATTCGTCTGACTGGCTGTCTTCCGCCCCTTGTTTCCTCTTGCCAAAAGCTGTAACTGCTGCGGATGGTATGTTAGACATGATTCTTGACATTCTTAAGTCTTTTTTAGTGCAGAATCCAATTCCGCACTCATATTGAGCATTCTTTGGACTGGAAATCATCGTGGTAATTTGTTATTAAGGCATTGATTTCTTCCTTTTCATACTCTTTCAGCTCATCAATAGTCTCAGGCATATTTGACAACTCAAACACTCTTGCATTCTTCAAAACTGACTCACTTTTAGATGGTGCAAATTTCTCATTCAAACATACAACAATCTTATGAATTTCATCATTCACACTAGCCTTGTAGTTTTTACATGCACACTTGTGTTCACACTTGCATTTTTCTGCTTTCTGTAAAGCCTCGGTCAGCTGTGCTCCTGGGTTATTTTTCATGGCTTCTAAAGCAGCAGAACTTGCCAAAACAAGCTTAATACTATGATCAAGCTGTGCATCCTCTGATTGAAGCTCTACAGAAATGTCTGAGAGTTCAGACAGAATGTCTTCACATGCAGCTAAGTGAAAGGTTAAATTTTGAGAAGACAACCTTCGGAAAAATCTGTTCATCTTAGCTGCATCACAAGGAAGAACATCAGGTCCTGTCTTTCTGCACTTCCGCAGTCTTCAAATACCAAAACGATTGCATTCATGCCTTTACTGCTCTCAGCCTGTGTCCTAATCAACGTGTTCCATGGCCTCTTTGTAGACCTTCGTTCACCATTTCCTCCAATTTCTCCACTTTCCATTTTTTTGGGTGATCTCCTGAACATGGAGAATAGTTTTGTACCTGGTCAGTATATCATCAATCTCTTCAGGAGAGAGAGAGAGAGGCGTTTGGATGGATCCGGCCGACAGGTTCTCTGCCCGTGTGCACATAGTAGCCTTGGCGGGAGTCTTAAACTGTCCATAAAGGCCTAAATTCAATCATGCTTGAGTGTGTCACAAAATGGCCAACATTCAGCAGGAATTACAAATTTAAGCTCTTGAAGATTCTTAAATTTAGAAGTAAGCTTCTTGCTCCCTGTAAACAGGGGGTGGTCAGGATTACCAGTTGACACAGTAGACTGGTTTCGCTTAAATGGTAGCTCAGACTCCAGTCATCAACATAAAAAAGCTTAAACATTCTACCATCTGGCGAGACTGTAATGCCCGAAGGTCAGTCACAGTAGCATCGCCAGCCTTATACTTATAGCCACCCATTTCAAAGTATTTACATTGTCAAATTTCTTAAAACGTAAATAATCAACATATTTTACATGGTAAGGCTTGATATTCTTTCTAGCTTCCTCAATGAAACGAACATAATCACTTGGTAAAAATATCTTTCTGTGTCTCAGATGTCTTTCGATAGTGCTATGAACACTATCAGTCAGATGCATTTCAAGGTGTTTACATTGTCAAATTTCTTAAAAAATAAAGTATCAACACATTTTACATAGTAAGGCTTTGGGCTTCCTCCTAGCTTCCTCAATGAAACGAACATAATCACTTGGTGAAAATATCTTTTTGTTTCTTCATCTGAGTGTGCCCCTATCTAATATTTTCTGCTGAATGATTTTGCCGTGCACTATAGAAAATCTCGAGCGGGCAGAAGTTCTGATAAGTACACCCATCAGAATGAAGATGTACAATGTAAACAGTCAATAGGGAAATGAGGGAACAAAGTACATCAAACCATTAATCATCACTTTAAAACGGATGGGTTTTATGTTGGTTGGGAAAAATAAACTCGACTATAAGATTGAAACTTTGTTCCGAATTTATTCACTAAGGATAGCTTTCTTCCCATCACCAACAAAATGCCACGTGAGTATAAAGTCTTACATACCTTTCTTTGGTGGAGGTGGATTGTATCATGTGTCGGAAAGCTGATGTGTTAGAGGCGTTCGTGGCTTCAACTGTTGATCAGAATGTAGATGTGTTGTATATCGACTTGTATCAGCTCAAGTAATGCGAATGTTGATATTATGTCGATCTAGCGAAACTTGAACTCGAAACAGGCTGCAAACGTGGCTTCTAACTTCTCTGAATTTTGGAAATGATCCAATTCCAGAACTATCTTGTTGGTTATTTTTGGTTTTTGAGATAGGCCTATATTGAGATAGCCAAAGTCAGAAAAAAGAGTCGACCTGTCCAAACCCAGCTGCATAAGGTCCTCTGTTGAAAAGTTGAAGGGAACGTCAGAGTTGAAAAATGCTTCGGAGAATCAGAATCTTCCACAACGGCTAATCCTTTTTTGCAAGTAGTGATCATCATGGATCTCGTTCTGTCATGTGTCCATCCACATTGTTGTAAAATTGGATACATGTCATGTAACCATTCAACAGCCTGTGAACAGAGACAAGAAAAGATAAATTACCCTACTGTTCAAAATACAAATATAATATTAATATTTTATGTAGAACCTGCTACATTGTCGATGTGCAGGATACATACAAGAAAAAGATTTGATTAAATTCTCAACATAAAAATAAAATACCTCTGACAACTTTCATTAATTCTGAAATAATTTTTCGCAGATCACTTTAAAATATTTCTTAATTCATAACTTTTGTCTCTATCCGAACCATCTTTCTTGATAAAGATCTATACAATAACAGTGACCAACCGGAAAAATAGGAAGCAGAATAATTAATGATAGTCATTTGGGGGTCTTTTGTGGAACTCACACATATATGCCTATGGCAGGGGTCGTAGCACTCTAGAATCTCCTAAAATCTCCTAGAAAAAAAATGTCTCCTAGAATCTCCTAGAAATTCTAGTTTTCCCCTAGAATCTCCTGGAATTTGGGAGCTGAGAGAGTCATACATGAAGGAAAGAGCGAGAGAAAGAAAGAGAGAGAGAGACAGACAGACAGACAGACAGACAGACAGGCAGGCAGGCAGGCAGGCAGACAGACCCAGAGAGACAAAGAGGGACACAGAGAGTGAGCGTGTGTTTGGCTATGCTTGTGTTAGATATTAAATGGAGAGAAACATCGGCAATCTGCACTAGCGAGTGAGTGTGTGTTTGGCTATGCTTGTGTGTTTGATATTAAATAGAGAGAAATACGGGCAATCTACATTTAAAAGTGAGTATGTGTAGCAATGCTTGTGTATTAAATATCAGGGTCCCCACTAGGTCGGGAAATCGGGGAAAAAGTCTGGAATTTTGTGATGGGTCGGGGAACAATTGGGAAAAAAACGAAATGGTTAAAACTTTCAAGTGGTGTCGGGAATAATGAAATAATGACCAGTTATAATCATGTTTACAAAGGGAAAAAACATGAGCATGGCCGTATTTTACTTTGATCACGTGAGACTCACTCTTACAAGCACTTCTTTCCTTCAACTGCTCTCCATTCATACTAGTTAACTAGTTTTAACACATTATGATACAATGCCCACCCAAATCATCTCTCTCTCTCTCTCTCTCTCTCTCTCTCTCTCTCTCTCTCTCTCTCGCTCTCTCTCTCTCTCTCTCTCTCTCTCTCTCTCTCTCTTTCTCACTCACTCACACACTCACACACACACGCACCCTTACATGCAGACACACATACCTACTGTGTGAGGCTGGCTAATAATAATAGGCCTACCGCCCACAACTATTCGCATTGCCCTACAATAGTTTACCTAGATATAGGTCACTTAGACCTAGGCCTACAGTAGTTCACAACTGAATAAGAGGAGTGGGCTTACCTCGATACAATAATGTTGACCTAGTTAAGTATTAATATTGATTTTCTTGGAAACACCCGTAGGATAGCACAACACAAATGATGTCCATTCTATACTTTATAGTTCGGATGAATGTCTGTAGGTGAGTGTGTGTGTGTGTGTGTGTGCGTGAGAGAGAGAGAGAGAGAGAGCACAGAGAGAGAGAGTGAGAGATTACTTGTAAAATAATATATATTGAGCATACGTGTGTGGTGTGTGTGTGTGTGTGAGAGAGAGAGAGAGAGAGAGAGAGAGAGATTACTTGTGAAATAATATATTGAACATGCGTGGGTGGCGTGTGTGTGTGTGTGTGTGAGAGAGAGAGAGAGAGAGAGAGAGAGTTTGTGTATTTGGTTATGCTTGTGGGTTAGATATAAAAATGGAGAGAAACATCAGCTATCTGCATTAGCGAGAGAGTGTGTGTTTGGCTATGCTTGTGTGTTAGATACATGTATAAAATTGAGAGAAACATCGGCAATCTGCGCAAGTGAGTGTGTATTAGTTTTAAAATAGAGCGAAATTTTGGCAATCTGCCTTAGCCAGTGAGTGGGTGTTGGCTATGCTTGTGTGTTAGATATAAAATAGAAAAATCGGGTATTTACATTAACAATGAGTGTGTGTTTTGGCTAAGCTTGTGTGTCAGATATAAAATATAGAGAAACATCGGCAGTTTACATTAGCTAGTGAGTGTGTGTAGCTATGCTTGTGTGTTAAATGTAAATAGAGAGAAATACTAGCAATCTACATTAGCAAGTGAGTGTGTGTTTGGCTACGCTTGTGTGTTAGATACAAATGGAGGGAAATACCGGCAATCTAATTAGGGACTGAATGGGTTTAACTATGCTTGTGTGTTAGATGTAAATAGAAAGAAATATTGGCAACCTACATTGGCGAGTGAATGTGTGTTTGGTTATGATTGTGTGTTAGATATAAAAAATAGAGAGAAATCCCGGCAATCCACAATAAGCGAGTGAATAGCATTTGGTATGCATGTATATGTATGTTAGATATAAATAGAAATAGGCTACGGGCAATCTACCATAGAGAGTCAGTGTGTGTTTGGCTACATTTGTGTGTCAGATATGAATAGAGAAAAATATAATTAACCTAGATAATCCACTAAGTGGTTACTAGCACTAGACTAGTAAATGTTTAACTATGCTTGTTTGAATGTGTGTGTCCATTTGACTATATTTGTTTGTTATGGAGATATATATGTATTGAGTGAGAAATACTGGTAATCTACATGAGAGAGAGAGACAGACAGAGAGAGTGATGGAGAGAGTGTGCAATATTAATTTCTTTAAACAATTTCCCCACTAGTGCTTTCTAAGTTAACTTACTTTCAAATTTTAAAGAAAGGAATGCTTTTTGTGAGGGTTTTGAGATGACAAAATTTATTGTAAAATCAAACATTACATCACAGGCTTGTAGTTTACATTCAAGTAGTGTTTCGGATTTTATTTGCTGTTTGAACTGAGAAACCTACCAAATAATGATCTTGGTATTAAGAGGTAACCTTTTCACCTCAAGACCAAGAGTGCATCTCATAAAAGCTGTTTGTCTTGCACATACAAATTTTATTAGAAGAATATTTTTGGACATTGCTGGCGATATGTTTTATTTAGCTGTATATCCACTGTGCTTAGCTACTGATTTTCTATACAGGATGATCCAAATGCGCATGAAGAATTTACAACCATCAATCGTGCCTATGAAGTTCTGAAGGATGAAGATCTCCGCAAGAAATATGACCAATACGGAGAAGAAGGCCTAAAGGATGATTTCAACAGAGGCCGCCGCTACGAGAGTTGGCAGTGGTATCAGCAAAACTTTGGTGAGATATGCGTTTCAGTTTTATTTTACATAGGTCTGCAAATATGGGATTAATTTTGATTTTCGTTTGCGGTGGTATCAACGAAACTGAAGTGGGGTCTATAAATAAGTTATTTAGTTTCAGTTTTAGTTTACAGTGGCATCTGCAAAACTTTTTGTGAAATCTACAAATTTGCGTTAATGTAAATATACAAGCCTCAAATTGTTTATTTCTGTTGTCGGCATATTTCAAAGCTTTTCGTTCTATAACCATTATTTGCTTTCATTTTCATATTCCGTAAAACATTTTGCCATGAATAATTTTTCAACTAATTTGCTGTGTATCTTATTCCTATCCAAATAAACACAGTAATTAATACTATCAAAACATAAAAATCCTCATTGTACAAAAAGGACCTGTCTTCATGTTTTTCAGGAATTTACGATGATGATCCTGAAATTATCACCCTTACTCGAACGGATTTTGGTATGGAAAACTTTTACTTTATGTTCCTTGACTTTCTGTGAGACAAAAATTTAAGCGATATGAATTTGAAATGGATATAAGATGTTAGTCAAGTTTTGTTCTTTAAACCGGAAACCTCTCAAAGAGGGTTTTCATAGCCTATTGGCATTTGTACGGTTTGATACCAGCCTCAGTCACAATAATCTCTGGTCTTAGGGCATGTGGTCAGGATAAAAACAATAATTATGATAACAACATTAATAATATTAATGGTAATAATAATTATTATAATAATACTAATGATAATAATGACAAAATTTGTTCTTGACTTATACTCAGATCAAACTGTGAGTGAAAAATGAACTATAGATGTCTGGTGAGGCTTGGTTGTGAATGAGTGGTATTGTGTTACAGTCACAGCGTATCACTCATTGTCTGCTGCAAATTTTGTGCCCGTGACTCGTTCCTCTTACCTTATTTTCCCTAATAAGCGCACCGACCCTAATAAGCGCACCCCCCTGGATTTTGGGAAGGCGTGAGCTATACCCTTCAAAAATTAAACGAGCAAATCTACCAGTTAATTGTTGAAGTAATATTACACATCTCCGATTCTCTTATAAAATGCCCTGAAGTGACACTCAAACTCAAACGATGTTAAAACAGCCCAACGCAATAAAAATGCCGGTATCTGCTATAGATCTACGTCAAAGAAAGATAGAGAGAGGTCTAGATGCTCGCGACCCGCCACGTGTTTCACCGCTGGGCTAGCGTCAATGAGGCCCGCTTTGACAGGTTCACACCTGGTCTACTGCGAATGACACCAGATGGAAAGGATTATCGCACAACCATGCTATAACATGGGTGACCAGTTTCCCAGAGTTTCGTCCACGTGGGCTAGCATGGCATCGATGTAATCGTTCATAATACTCCATGAGCGCTTACCCGTGATTTGGTCTTTGTACCCCTCTTGTTATAATTTCCATCAGACTCAAAGATCAAGAGATCGTCTTTTTTCTTTACTAACTGTAAAGAGGTAGTAGTAGAGCACAGAACGGAAAAAATACCGTAACATTAGAGTAGTAGTAGGCCTTCTCTCTCTAGTCTACGGACGGACGAAGCTTAGCTTGTGTGATCCAACCAGTAAGAGATAAACAAAAACAACCGACAGAGAGAGACAGACAGATAGACAGAGAGAGAGAGAGAGAGAGAGAGAGAGAGAGAGAGAGAGAGAGAGAGAGAGAGA
>JAUEKT010273394.1:0-11926 GCA_031762655.1 Doris verrucosa
CCCCCTCAAATATTGATGTTTTTTTTACCGGGTAGCCTGATTTTTCCCTAGAACACTGTGGCAGATCTGGTTTCAAACTGTTGAGGATGCTTGTGCATCTTCCTTCATCAAGGAAACAATTTGTTTTTGCTTTTCTGGAATCAATGCCAAAGAGTTTTTCTTTGTAGGAGGGGAAATATCTCATCAGATTGGGAGCAGGGAATCATTTCTGTATTCTCCCAGAGAGTTGGGTGGGCATTTCACTGCGATGGCAGATTGGGAGATAAATAACATAAAGTTGCTTTGCCTGTTTGTGGTCATTTAAATAAAACCATTGTTTTTTTTATCCCATGAAAGAAGAATGAATTCTGTTTCACCAAGTTCATGGTTTTATAAAATCATGTTTTGTCTGGAAGTAATTGGAATCTATTACGTTCCTTGATTCTTTTGTCCTTCCTTAAAAAAAAAAACCCAGCAAGTTGTACAGCGTTTTAAAACATTTAACTAACATTGGCTTTATTTTAATAATTCCATGTGCAATACAAGCATCGTAAGATGCTCTTTCTGCAGAAGTTTTGTAAGGGGAGAGGGGACGTTGTTGTATAAGGCAGAGTATTCATAGATAATTAATACTATATTAAAGAACAAACAGGCTCAATTTATATTTTGCTATGATGCAGGAATTATTTTTGTCGGGAGATGTTTACAACATTAATATTACAGTCTTTAAGTGAAATAATGCTTGAGGAACTTAATGATTTTCTAATGAAGGTATTTCTTATTAATTGTATCGAATGAGCTCGAGAGAAAATTAAAAATATTGGTGAAATCCGACAGCTCTTCATGTGGAATCCACATGATGAAATTTACAGTGTATCATTTCTTGTCTTGATCATGCATTTGGTTGGAAAAAAAAACCCATTGCTTTTAATTTTTAATTTTTTAAGGTGTTTATCAATCTTTATATTAATAATAGCAGTATTAGAAGACTATTAATAATAGTCTTCTAATATTGTTTTTAAAAAAAAAAAGTAAGTATGTTATGGAAGACAGAAGCTTGCTTTATGTCATGTTGTCATACAATAATTGCATATTTTTTATTTTCTCTTTCAGCATACATACTGTCGAAGTTGCATCCAAAATACCACTGATGGTAACTATACTCTGACACCATAACAATCTTGCTTTGATTACTTAAGCGTTTGAGCGCTACTTTCCAGTGCTAAAAAATCCAGAATCTCAGTCTTCTGAAGCATTAACTTGCCTAAAGATTCTTGATATATTTATATAATATTGTAACAATGCTAAAATAGAAACGAATAATTTAAATAGGGAACAAGATCAACAGAAACAAAAGGTTGATAAAAGTATCAACCCTACATATAAGATTGTGGCTGCATGGCAACATTCTATTTAAAAAAAAAGAGTTTAACTTCAATCCTGAATTTGCTATTTACCTTGCACTGCCAATTATTAAGTTACCCTGGATGACCTGCCATCCCCTATTGACAAGTTCAGTTTTCCTGATGTCATTTATGCTGGCATAGGCCATGAGGTTCAATTATGGCTGTTATGACACTTTTTCAAGTATGCTGGAAATAAAGCTTCCATAATACTATTATGACACTCAGTCGTGATCATTAAATTCAATCGTTTTCCTTTCTTTTTATCAGGTTGCTGCCCAGTTGATCAACAGCGATTCTCTGTGCTTGTTGCAAATATAGCTGTATCAGAGCAGATTGGTGAATTGTCGATTCACTGTAAATATGGTTGCAAGTATGATGAAGCAGTGCAAAAACATGTAGCAGATTCCACGGGCTGCCCGGCTTTAATCAAGCTACGAAACCGCAAGTAAGAAACGCAGATCACTTTCCAACTACCTTCTCTTTAGCTTTTGTTCCTGTTATGAGATATTTCATCAGACTGATAAGTCATGCAGTAGGTCTCCATTGTTTTTTTATATTTAATAAATTGTAGGATAAATGTCTGAATTTTTTAAAAGCATCGTTTATTTTGATGTTTTCAAAGTCTTTAGCGTTGCGTAAATTTTAAAGGATTTGAATTATGATTACTTTCAGGCGACTCCTAGAATTTTCCGTGAGACATATTTTATGGAATATCATTGGCTTGCAAAATTGCATTAGAAAAGAGTGGCAGTTTCAACCTTAAATAGTACGTAAAGCATTTCGTCATACCCTTGCACTGTTTGGTTATGTAACTTAATACAACTTTTTAGGAGAGTGAATACAAAGAAATACTTTACTAAAAATAGTCAGATCATTTTGAAATTTTAATACAATGCTTAATACAATGTTTCACACAGGAACATAATTAGACACTGCTATTCAATCCACCATTAAAAAGAATTACATAGGGTAGTGTCAAATCCTGAAAATGCCTATCGTTTCACTTACCACTATTAGAAAAGTGCCTTGCCACGACAATTTATGTTGTAACTCTTCGTTTGTTTTTGCAAATTTTCATCATATTCTTCTTTTCTCTAATTTTTCTAGGGAGCATGAAAGCGATTGTGATTACATGCCAGTGGAATGTCCAAATGATGCTGGTTGTCCACAGATCTTAAAAAAGGTGATAACTGTTCTTTGTATGATTTCGTTTCAAATTCTTTTTCTTTGACCTGAAAAGAAATTTGCTCATAGGGTTTGAAGATTTCTGTTTCAGTTTATTTTATTTTTTGACAAATTATATTTAATTTTTGTGTTTAGGAGTGTTGAAAGTTTTATAGTATTGTTAATCTTTCTTTGTTCTTGTATGGGTTTTAGAATTAAAGTTACTGCATAAAGTAGAATGTCAGACTTATTCATTTCCTTCTCATAATTGATTGAATGTATTTTTATAAGAAAATCGGCTCTTTTTGTATGCTTTCAGGATCTGGAGGATCATTTACGTTCTTGCAACAATATTAATTGTCCCTACAAAATGTATGGGTAAGTGAAGGCTAACAGGTTAAGGAGCATTTGATAATTACTGTTATTATCATACCCTTTTTAAGTAAACAATAGTACATATTCACCATGCAAAGGGACGACAATGGTTTTCATTTCTAGTGTTACCTATATTATGAAGCTGTAACTTACTTAACCCTCTGTGCTCTGAGGCAAACACAGGGCCAGAGCAGCAGTTCTCCATTGCACTTGCCTTTGGACATCCCTTTTCATCTTCGTCCATGCCATGCCAGCATTTTTTTTATATTCTGCCTTTATTGCCTCTCCTCTTTTTTTCCCTCGATCATCCCATCTTTCACTTTCCCTGTGATTTTCATTCTAAACTTTATTGTCTGATGTGTATTCGAGGTTTCCTTAATCTATAACCAATCCAACCCCATTTTCTTCTCTTCATCCGGGTTGTAATTGGATTGGGTTTGTGAGTTTCCACATAGCCGGCAGACATGTAGTCAATCACTACTGTCTTCTGTAAGAGCGTAATTTTCTGAATCGTTCTGTACGTTTTTGAGCAACCTTAATAATTTATGATTTGTCTTTTCCTCAGATGTGAATTCATGGGCACTCGAGAGGAACTGGAGGAACATCTAAAAACATGTCGTTTTGAAGGAATGAAAGATTTTCTTCAGCGCACAGATGAACGCATGCGAGACATGCAAGTATGTTTCAGTTGTTATGTTGGGCTATCAGTTCTTCAGTTTTATGAAATTCTTTAAGATTATTTAATGTTTAGCAAAAGCAGATTTAAAAAGAGTTGTGAATAATATACAATAGGTATAAATGCTCTTAACAAAAATATGGGAACATTGTCAAGCATATAATTTTATCATAGAGAGGCTTTGTATCACAAAGGATGAAGAACTGCAGTATTCTATGTACATTTTACTTTGATGGTTCAGAACTAAGAACCTGTCTTGGTAAAAAGAATAGGGATATATCATAGGTTTAGAAAATTCTCCTTGGTAGTCAGATAATTACTTTTATCTTATCAAAGGTTGCCATTAATCACATCATTGCACAATAACAAATTGGTTTTAATACATAAGATTATATTATCCTTACAAACTTTGAGTCATGAGCCAATTCAGTCACTGTAAATGTAGTATGACAAAGAATCACTAACTTTGTTAAAGTGTTGCTGTAAATCTCTGTGAAAATCATTGCCGTGATCAAGGATTCAGTTTAATTTATACATTATGGACAGTCTAGTAGAGAGACGGTTTGAAAGCTCCTATTGGAACTAGTCATATAATTAAGTTTTGTGAATGTTTCAACATTAATTACATTTATTTGCTAATTCAATGTGTCTCATTTTATCAGTAAGTAACTCATGTATCTCTCCATCCTGCAACAGTTGCATTTAAATCAAAAAGATCAAGAAATCGAGTTTCTTCGCTCCATGCTTGGACGTCTTTCAGAACGACTAGAGAACATGGAGAAATCTGTTGATATGAAAATGGGTGTGTATTTTGTTAAAATACTTACAATAAGTAATTATGCACTGAGCACATTTATTGAACCAAGCAATATTGACACAGATTCAATATTAAAAGACCGTTTGCCTTCTCTTTATATTTTTTCAACTAAAGGGAGAACGCTCTAATTTGCTCTCCCATATAATGAGCTTCATATTGTTCGTGTACTCACACATCCTTGTCAGTGTGAAGGAAAACAGTGGAGAAAGAAGGCCTAAAAGTAAATTATTCGAATCATGCTTAAATAGTTGTCAAAGATTTTGTTATTTCAAATTGTCCATTCAGGTGAGGGAAAAACATGATCGAGTTATAATGAGCAAACTGATCTCATTTCACTTTCCATGTATCAGTATTTTTTAGAAATCAAATAGTCCAAGGAGCTGATGGATAATAATGAAAAAAAGCTTTAGTGTTGTGAGATCGCTGAAAATAGCCGATAGGGGTAAATTTCAAGTGTGCAAATAAACTCTGGCTTTTGAGAAATAAGATTACATGGTTGAGTGATTAAAGGCATTTTACTGTGACTTTAAGTTGAAAGCACCATGTTCTGAAATCACAGGGCCAAAATTTGGTCAGTTGATGGATGGCTATTTGGAAGTGTTACTTGGAAAAAGAGATAAGGAGCATGGAGTAAACCTTGAATTCTATAATGCCATTGCCCAGAGGAGAGGATCGGAGGCTGTTATACTGATGGCGTATGCTCTGCAAGACAATGAAAGAGTTCCATTCCATACCCGGACATTTTGATTCTTCATCTCATAGCACGACGATCTACTCTAATTGCTGACTTGGCTAAAATGGAATACTGACATTCTTTAGGTAGTAAAATGAATGGGGGAAGAAAATGGTAACAAAAGGTCGAAGCCTAAAATGTACCACACCTGACATTCAGATTTCTGCAGGAGAGGAGACGGGTTGAGGCCTTTCTTAAAATTAATGCTATCTTCTATTGGACATTGCTTATGTATTAGAAGTTGTGATTGGTCGGTGTTGGTGGTAGTTTTTCTTCTGTTCTGTCTTTCTGTCTGTTTTTTCTTTAAACAGTTTGTTGATTTGATAAGAAAAGTTTAAGGGAGTTAATTGCAAACAAATAACCAAACAAACAAACGATGTGGAAGGAGTCAAAAATAGTCTTCTTATTGTAAGGCTTGTTTTTCTCAACTATTCTATTGCTTTGGTTTATGATTCCCTTGATTCAATCACTTTGTAAATGTCTGCATTCACATTTTCCTTGTTTGATATTCTCCACAGAGGTTGTGGAGCGCAATCAAAACAAAATGATGGATGAAATTTTAGACAATCAACGTGACATTTCTGCTGTTACTGTAAGTTTCTGCTAAGATATTTGTTCTTTGTTGAAGATTTTCTCATTTTTATACATTGGATTGCATTGCCATTTCTTGAACACCTCAGATCACTCTTAGCAATATTATTCTAGTGACGGGTGTCCTTCATTAGAGGTACGGTGGCGTAATGGCTACAGTGTCAGACTGCTGGCTGAGAGGTACTTGGTTAAAAAATATCTGTGGCTGCAGTGTATTTTCCTTGAGTGAAAATAATAAATTAAATCCAATTGCTTTATGGAACTTGGATGTGATAAATACCTGGCCTTTAAATACAATGCTGTTTTTGTCTACAAAATTTTAGCATGTCAACAGGTTGCAAGTGTTGTTGTTCTATGCGTTTTATAATGTTGATGATTGAGGTATCAAAAATGTCATTATAGAGTGCCTGAAGGCTTCGGCAATATAATTATTAATATGCGATATAAATTTTTTTATTATTTTTTTTATTAGCCTATTCAGAGGTATATCTCTTGAATACGTCTGAGAGCCAGCTAAACTCTTTCGAACCCATGACCTCTGCTTTGGCACCCACCGCTTATACTCTTTTTTAGGCTCTGTTGGAAGAGTGCTTTCTTTTTGTGGCGAGCTGGTGGATGCCGATGCAGAGGTTGTAGGTTCAATCCCCATTTGCATCTTGATTTTTTTTTTTCCCTATGCATTTTCCTCGTCTTTGTTCTCTTTGGGATATGCAATTACTTTATTCATCGTGTACTTCTTGTCTAAAGCCCCTTGCCTGATTGTTTCAGACCTGCCAACAGTCCCGAATTTTTCGGGACAGTCCCGAATGTGACATTTGGATTTTCTTTAATTAAAAAAAAGGTGTTTTTTTATTTTTAAAATAGGATTTGTGTGGTGAGTTATTCTTACTTGACAACAGCTCTGATTTGGTCTAAAAAATACATTTAAATTCAGGAAAGGTCCAAATTTACCCTTATAATCACGCTAAATCTATTTTCTTCCGGGGCGCTTCGTCCCCCTGGTCCCCCCAAACAGGGCGCTGCCCCTGGTCCCCGGCTGTTCGTGGTGTCCTAATTTTAGTTTTCAAAAAGTTGGCAGGTCTGTTGTTTGTATTGATCTACTGAATGCTAAGTAATGAGTTCTGCATTGATCACTTTTACTTTTATTGTTTTGTGTGGAGCAGAGCACACAGCATTTTTTAGGTTCTCTTTGAATTTTCTTGATTCTGGTTCCATGCAATATATTTTGTATTCAACATTTGTGATGGTTATCTCTTGTAACATATTGCAATTTCTTTAATTTGGAACCAAAGACTAGAGTACTTTTATGTAAAGCATTGTTATTATTCAAAGATTATCCATTAGGCTTTTTCCAATGTATAATTAAACTCCCAATTCTTTATTAACAATATTGAGCTTCAATATTGTAAATTAGATCTTGTAAGACACTTTTGCTTGTGTATTTATAACAAAAATAAGAGTTGTGCCGACTATTGTTTTGTTGTTGACAGAAACAAAAAAGAAAAAGTAGATACCTGTAGCGTAAGGAATGAGTTTCTTTCGGGAGTGTTTTTGAGGAATGTAAGCATTTTAACTATTGACATTGTAAGGCATCCCTGGAAATGGATAGCATGGCAGGGTCATGGTTTATGGGGATGCGTATCATACTTATTGAGATCATTTTGCATTTTAAATAGACCTATCCATTTTGTTTACATTCCCTAGGAAGAACTGTCACACATCAACCATCGCATCAATTTAGGAGCAACAGCTGGAGGTAATAACGAATTTGAAACATTTCACATTTTTAGAGAATAACTTCAGGATTTAATTTGGTGATGTTTGCTTATTATTGTGATTCCTTTCATCTTTGTCAATAGTCTTGCTCTCATTTTCAAATTTCCATGTATAATGGACTGTAGCTTGATAATGGAAGACTGAATATAGATATAAAGATCAAGATGGATTTTGAGAAGTATAAGGACCATTCATCGTTCATCTTCTGGCATGAGGTTTGAGACTTTGAAAAATCATGATTACAAACTCACTACTCTGTGACTTATAAACAATACTTTAAAAAATTTGTGATAACATGTAAAGTATGTTGAAGATGATGAAAAACTAGTAATGCTTATCCAACGATTATTATGCTGTTTAAAACAATTATTATGAGTTTCATACAATTAAGAATTATTTTCCTGGTGTATAAATACTTCAAAATATAAATATAACAAAAACGGTCACTATCATTTCATCGCTGTTCTCACATAGTGACAGGTATGGATTTTTTGGGGGTTTTGAGTTTTTTACACCATATTATTCATTATCACGTGTACTTTATGGTGTATAAATAAAATTGCAAAATTCATGTTAGTTTTTGAGTTATAGGGAATCCGATATTGACGGACATCAGAAACTGACCAGCTTTCGTTTTCACATACTGACGGTCATGATCTCAGTCACTATGTGCGGAAGGCGCCGCGTTGTCTGCCACAACAAAAGGGGACTGAGATGGACTCGGTGACGAGCCGGGGTGATGACAGCATGCCATAGAATAACCGAGCAATGAGCATTTGAATGTCTGTAAAATCTTTCTATGGCTCTAGCTAAAAACGAGGAAATCCATAGCCGTCACTATGCGAGAACAGCGACGAATTGTACGACTGGACACATGAAATGGTAAGAAAGATTTTTGTATGAAAGACATCTCGATTGACTTTCTTACTTTCAATGTAGATAGTTATCAATCATCAGTATAAATAGCCTCTGAAGACTGATGACACTATGTTGAAAAAGTTGCTAAAATGTGATTGTAGAACGCCTAGAGGCATGGGTGATACAGGCAATAGGTGCTATATAAATGGTCGCACCATGTCAGACGCCTCTTACAGAAATACAATTTGCAATATGAGAGAAGTTTTCACAATTATAATCATGTAATGTCTGACAGTGTTTAGTCACAACCTATCCTTTCTTTACTTTCAAGTGACTACTTAGAGAAGAGGAAGTGAAACAATGGAAGGATCTGTGATTAACTTGAACTTATCCCCCACTAAAGCATCATTTTTGATAACCTTAAATATCATCGCTAACCAAGACCGCTACCAATTTTAACTCTGTGCGAATCAATGCCTCAAACGACCTACCCTCACTTCCACTTGCTACATAGTCTTGGTTGAGTCCGCCAAAGCAGGAATATATTGTGTGGAGGGCTTGAGTCTGTCCATGGAATTTGCGTAAAAGTACCTTGTCTCTTAGATCCCATAAATGACATCCCTTGAAAAAAAAAAATGTACATAAGCAACTTTGAAAAATCATGTCAATGCGCAGACATTTGGCTGTTTAAGCTCTAATCCTTCATTTACATCTGCGTGTTAAAAACTATCTTGTATGTCGCAAAGCATTCAAATGATATCTTGATCAGGTCACATAAAATGCAAACACACACGTAAAATAGAATGAGATAAAACAACAAAAAAAGGGGGGGGGGGTGAATACAATTAAACCATAACTGATTGAAACTTCAGACACAATGACAATGGAAACATGTATTATTTGCACTTGATGAAAAGACACCAATAAATTCAATCAATTCTTAAATTCTAAATATAATGTGTTAGCATTGAAACATTTCATAATTTGATAAAACGTAGCAAGACTTTTCATCTTCTATCATCTCCACAGGTGTATAATTGCTCAACTTAAGATGATGATGATAACAATTACAATAATAATAATAACCATAATAATCACATCATCATTATAAGACTTCTTTGGCGAGAAGACAAATCGTAAGGTCTATCTTGTAGTGTAAAAAATTAAAATTAAAATGTATACATGATTATACCCTATCTAAATCAGAAAAACAGTGAATTACTTAAAACAATAAAATGCTGAGCCATAGTGCAAGGGTGTCTTCTATGCAAGTTTCTGTTGAATTCTACTATTTTCCTTACAGTTAAACTTGGTTATGTCTTTACAACAATTAACAGAGATCATAAGAATGTTTTCAAACCAGCTAAAAATGCTCACCTGAGAAGCAACATTAACTAATGCTAGTTCTTTTTTGTCATCGATGACAAAAGTCATTATTGGATGATCTTCCTGAATGCTGCAAAAAAATTAAAATAAAACAAAAATCAAAAACATCTTTCAAAATAACATGACGCAGAAACAATAATACAGTACAACTCTAATGGCAGTAATGATGTAAGAAAATGTGCTATTAATGTAGCAAATACTAAAGACATGATTTAAAAAGTGAGATAAGAAAACACAGTATGATGTCATTTTGTATTTAAAATGAAAAGAAATGTAGGGTGGGCGGATAAAAAAAAAGGGGGGGGGGGAGGGGGAGGGGGTGATCTAACACACAAATGTAGTATAAAATAATATATAAAGAAAATGAAGCAGGGTTTTACGCATAGAAAAAATTCATCATTCAAAGCACTTTTATGTAAACCAGAAAAAATGACAAAAACGCCAAACGTAATGAAAAATGTATATTTTTTTTACCTAGAAACCAAATTTTGATCCTCTCAATATTAGACATGTTATATTTTTTAACAATTTTTTGTTTGTTGGAAATTACTCGTACAGAAAAGGAGTGGTGTGCCTCACATTGGAAAGTCCTGAAGAGTGTCAAAGTTGTAGCCCCTGATGCGGTTGTGCGTGTCGGCTGCCAGGGCCACTTTGTCGTCCAGGGCTGCCAGGTCCTGGATGCGAATGCCTTCCCACGTGTCCAACACGTTACCGTCTATGTCCTGGACACAGGGGAGATAATCAACAGAAATATCAATAAAAGCAGTGAAAAGGGGTATTGACAATAATACTGCTACCTACTGCTTCATCTGATTTAGCGTTCGGACATTTACCACTCAGCTCAATGCCGTGTAGTGGTATCTGCACATGTTCTCCAGTTCTTGTACTATTTAAAAACAATGCATTTTCAATATTTGGTCTTGAGGGAAGAAAAGTAGTACGAGTGTCTTTCAGCCAAATGCATTCAAAAAGATGATGATATACTGTTTCAGCATTCCAATTTACATAGAGAAAGGATAAAAAATGACCATCAAGCAAAACCCAACGCAATAAAAGCCATCCTTGTTTTCTAAGTGTTTAATTGCTTTCCAGAGAATTTTGTTTCAAATTCTGCCCCGCCATGACTTTCAAGATTTTCTCTGCCCCTTCTGTTGCCTTCCACAAATCTCTTTCCTTACATTCCTCTTTGAAGTAGAACTTGCTTCCCATTGCCGGGTAAAGGCTATCCTTGCCTTAAAAATTGTCAGGAATATGTGACAAAATTTCGTCAATTGAAAGTGAACGGCGAACTGATTGAGCTACCAAAGCTCATTTTCTAGAAGGGATGCTTGTTCTTATAAGTAGAAAAACTACATATGAAAAACAAAAATGGGATGACCAATGATGTGAAAAAAAAAAAAAAAAGGAGTGAATCCACTTACGCAGTAATAAAATTGCCCCCTGAGACCTCCGACCACCAGCTTCCGACCATCAGGCATCCATGCTGCATATGTTAGACTGTCGTCACTGTTTTGGTGGATTCGTTGCCTAATCTCTCCAGTCTATGGAAGGGGGAAATCATAAAACGTCAAATCAAATCATTTAAAACAACAAACACAACTGTCAGACATTGAAGATTGAAGTTGCCCTGCCCGGGATAAAGCTGTCTATGGCACATTCGACCAAGAGATGGGGTGGAGCAAGCCTTAGTACGAGCATGGTGACATCTTTTATCATTGTCCTGAAATTTTGCATAAGCAACATTCTCTAAATCATGTTTCTTCAGTGTCTCCAGCAAGCTTGCATTACCTTGTACACCAACTGATTTTCAACAAAAAGAAATGTTAAAGTACCATTATGTTTTGTCTTGTTTTTTTTCTCCTCATCCTTCAGCAAAGAAAAGTATATTATTTTATGGTCTTAAAAACTGTACTGAAAACTTGAGAAATAGTAGTAGAAGGTTGGTACAATGAAACTAAGAGGGGGAGGAGGAGGGAGGGGACAGAGAGAGAGAGAGAGAGAGAGAGAGAGAGAGAGAGAGAGAGAGAGAGAGACAGACAGACAGACAGACAGACAGACAGAGGGACAAAGAGAAGAAGAGAGAGAGAGGAAGGGAGAGACAGAGAGACAAACAGAGAGAGACAGACAGACAGACAGGGACAGAGAGAGATAAAAGTCATTACCAC
>JAUEKT010273505.1:0-11921 GCA_031762655.1 Doris verrucosa
CAGCCATCGTTGGCTCGCTGTCCGGGTGGCGTGAGGTCGACTGTTGTCGTAATCCTTCTTTAGCCCTTGTAAAAAACCACGGACTGCGATTGAAAAAATTGCCTATGACCGCGCTTAGTCTTTTGTATTTCGCTCGTTGCCGAAGTTATCAATCTCAACAAAATTTACACAATCTAAAGTCGAGATTATAAGCCTTCTAATGATGTACTCCAATCTATGAAATTTAAAGTCTAACATCTTTTTCCAATAAAAAACGTCAAAGCAAGTTGCTTCAACCGGTGATTTCTTCTAGATTATTTATGCTACCTCTGAGTGGAGTGGCCTATTGTAAAGAAGAGTCAATACCCTTTCCAATGATGTAAGAACTGTAAATATACGACCATTCGGCATAGAGCGATTGACCAAAAGGTTATGCCACTTGGAGTTAGGTTTTGGCCGGTCAGTCGCGAGAGTGACGTTAGATCTAGAAAACCTTCGTAAAATGAATGCTCTTTTAAAAATATTTACCAAGTATGCACAACATCAACATAATACAATAATGATCAACGATATTTCCTCATTTGAATAGTTTTTATTTCATTCAAATTGATATACCATGAGCCGAACAAATCGGTAATTTGTAATAGGCTTTGACACATGGAAAGCACCACGATCGGACATTTTCGCACGGCTTGATGCGTACGATTTCCACACCTACATTCATGTATAAAAGACTCCCAATACAGCAACGAAACAAATGAAGAATATTTTACAATTGAAAAACTTCTTTCATGACACAGCAAAGGTGACAGGGCATCTGAACAATATCAGTTGTTGAATTTTAAGAAAGACTAATAAATCATTATATCTCATTAAATCTCAGTTGGAAAAAATCAGTAAGAGATGAATCATGTCTTTTCATAATTTTATTTAGCAACACCTCACATCTTCCCTTCCCTACAAATTTGCAGAGAAAGGGAGAAAAAGTATGAAACAAATTATTTACGTTTCATATTTCATCATCAAGATTTCCTTTTTTACAAGTATTAAGTATGTACTCAAAGACGACAACCAAATCAATTTTACAATGGCGGGATTCTTCTTTTGAGTAATACCATGTCAACTCAGTGCTTTTATTTCCAGGATGAATTAATATTAAGAACAAAACGTCAACGAAATCAAAGAAATGAGAATGAAAAAGTATGAAGAGAAAGAGAGACAAGCACACATACACACATAAAGATGAAGATATTATGAGGAAAATATCAACAACTATTCTTTGATCGAAACCAATTACAAAGTGAAAGCCCGAAGAGTGCCGACTCTACAAGTAGACCAATATCCATGAAAAAAAATATTTTAGAAAACTTTAATAACAGATTTGCTGACAACACGAATGTAACAAATAAAATACAGTGGAACTTTCTATTTCTAATCTTGAAACCCAGTCAAACAAAGAAATTCCGAGGTACAAATTTTTCTCTTTTTTTTTTCTCCTTGCATTAAACTTCGGCTGTGACGATCGATGTTACATGTATGAAGCAGGTTTTATTTTATGCACTTGAACCACAGAAGGAAAAATCAAATTCCGAGGGTCCTTTGGTAATCAGGAAAGGTTAACAATCCACAGAGATTTTTTTCGATTGAAGAGATCTTACAACATGCACTTTAGTGGGAAAATCCCCTAAGAACAAAAGCAGGATGATTACAAAGGAAAAAAACTGAGAGTAGAATTCTATTTTAGGGCGAGGACAGATAAGCCGCAGATTTTAGCCATCTTTGTGTTTGAAATTATAATGAAAAATGATTCTATACAATTTCTACAATCGCACAGGCACAAATCTGCAGGATTTGTCACGCCTAATTTTGATTTTTACTCGGCAATACACTCTACTGGCTGTAAAGAAGTGCCTCATCAGTGAGTGGTCACTGGATGTGCGTTATCTTGGGGCTGGGCTAGAGATTTTTTACAAACCATTGTCTCAACAAGGAATCACAGAGAAAGTCAGATAATATCGCCACCTGGAAATACCACTGCCATAGATCAAACTTGAAAAATAATGACTTATGGTAGTAGTATTTCCAGGCGGCAAAATATCATATAAATCAGCACTCCCACACTAATGCATTCAAACAATAGTTTTTTCAACAGCGGTACATGCCTGTGGAACAAGATTCCATTCTCTACAAGAAAATTACCCTCCCTTTCTTTGTTTCAGAGTGAGATCAACAAACTGACCCTAAGAGAGACATACTAAAACTGTAATTACATTTAGGACACAGAATTTCACACTAGGCTTAGGCCAGATTCATAATCAACCGTCAGTGTTGCTGAATCTTAAATATAGAACTAGAACTACTTGAAAAAATAATCTAAACGGGAGAAAAAATCTGACCCTATTTTTGTTTGTATGTTGCACAAAGACTTACCAGCTGTTTGGTTGTGATGGTGGTGGAGTCAGTAAGGTAGGTGGCCAGGACATTGCACGCTTGGCTCATTTCTTCTGACAGTTCGTACCTGCATTGCATACATATACACAGACATTATGTATAATAATGATACAAAAACAGATATTTTATGAAAATTATAGATTTATTCTTGCCCCATCCCCTCCATCCCTCCCCTTTTCCTTATGTTTCCTCTGATTTCTTTCATGTTTAAACCACTTTGATTTATCTAAGCTAGTAGCAACATTTAAAGAAATTTTCAACTCTGGTTATAGAGTACAGAAGAAATAAATGTTCTTTGTTTTATCAATACTGATCTTTACAAATACCGGTATTATAAATTGTAACTTAAACACTCTAGAAATTTACAATAATAATATAAAATATGAATACATAATCCTGGAATTCATGAAAGTAATAAGAAAATTTGAAATAGCATTCACCAGTGTATCCTTAGATATTAATGTTGACAATTAAAAACAAAATGACATAGATCATAATAAAACTTATATTCACTTTACTTCCTTGTAACTTTCTTAATTTTTTTCTTTACCAACACACTGTCAACAGCTTTGAACTCAACTTCGGATCTACTAAGTTGTTTCAGATTGTGTCATTTATAAACATAAATATGGCCGAATAGGAAAATGCTATTCAACACAGGTATACATACATCATATTGGTAACAACAGTGTGAATGAACTACTTATCATCTCCCTTCAGAAAAAAGACTTTGTAATTAATATACCGGTACGTCTATTCCTGTACCCATTTGAATTTGGTTCATCTAAATATAAATCTAAGCCAAACATATATGTCACTAGAGAGTTGTGTGCGTAAATTCATAGAAATAAGAATTGATAAAGGGCTAACTGAGTAAATGCGTATTCGGAAGAAATGACCAATGACTTTAATCTTCTGGATGATCCGGTCGACTTTAGACACCAGAGACATGCGCAGCTCTTCTTTTATGAAAGTCAGTCATACAGTTTTAACTGACACTACCGTTATTTATATTTCTTGACTGGAAATTAGCACCACTAATCATGATTTGTGACCATCTGACAGGGAATTAGGAAAAGTAAGAAATGAGCACAGAAATCATTATAAGATAGAACGAAGAGACAGACGTGGGCCTACCAACAACATTCACCAACTGTTCTGCCGTTTGAATGAAAAACCTAGTGTATCGTTCATTGGCAATCAAAACCTCGTATTCCACATGAATATGGTTTTAAGAAAAATGGAAATAACTGTTTTATTCATACACAATATTGTTGGTATACAAGGTTTTGTTTTTCGGAAAATTCTATAAATAAATCGCTTTTTCCAATTTTGAACATCACTAGACGATAACGCATTAAAAGATAAATCATTTGATACCAAAATGTCACTTGGGTCCAAAATTCGAATAACCTTATAGACAGGATTATTCCGAATTCATGTATGTTGGTTTGATATTGATATCACAATATTTAATGATTCTACACAACATTTTGTTTATGGAATCTGAATCAGGCATTTGTCATTATCTCAGAAGGTGATTTTTGCATATACTGGGGGTTTTCATTCAAATGGCAGTGTAACTGGTTCACATTCAAGCCCTGATGAAGAATGGTACTCACGTTTCGCGAATGTTCTGGTCAAACATCTGCGCCCCCGGCATTCCTTGGGCAATGGCCTCGTCGTCCTGGCACTGAAAGCTCACCTCCCCTTGCCGGCTGTCGTAGGAACCTTCCTCGTAGCTGCTGGTTGAATCAGAATCAGACGAGTTTCCATCAGAACTAGAACCAGTCCTGTTACAAGATTCACAGTGACATGTCCGGTAAACGCCTGCTGGTGTGTGTGTCTTTCGTGTGTGTGCTGGCATGCTGTGCACAGTACAGGCAAATCAGTGCGCGGCTAGTGCACACGGTGCAAACACACAGACATGCTCGTGCCGTGTCCATTTCGGGCTCCTCAAGAGCTCTGTGCCGCACATGTGCCATCATCGTCACAACGGCCAGTGCTGACAGGCCCTCAAAGTGCCCAGTGTGCAAAAAGGTGCTCTTAAGAAACGTACACTGATTATTTCAACTCTCTAAGATTTCAGTGCCAAATGTGAGTTAAATTAAGCACCAATCTTGGTATAAGACGTGCTCTGAAAATTCGCACTTCTGATTTTCTTAATGCTTTGCGGTCTCAGTGACAAATGTGCTTTAAAAATGTGCATTGCTCATTTAACTCTATAAGATTGAAGTGCCAAACGTGCTCTTAAATGTGCATTGCTCATTTAATTCATAAAATACTAAGTGCAAGATGTGCTTTAAAATACGCTCTCAATTTTATAACATTTTAATGTGCATGGTGCAATTTGGATTGAAACATTTCTGAGTGAATGTTGTGCTTGTAAAACGCTTAGTGCTCAATTTAAAATGTGGTGCATGCTACGTTACATGGAACAAAATAAAAATGGATATATGCCCTTCATAACAAGCAAACTTCCTAAACAGTTTCTGTTTTCTCTTTCTCCAATCTAATGTATGTTCAATTTTTAACCTTAATGATGGAAAATGCCACTCAAAAAGTAAGAAGCATGGACAAAAATCAGTATTAAAATCAAAAGATGGAGCAAACACAAAAATCAAGCTGATTAAAAAAAAGAAATCCCCCATACAAAACTCCATAGATTTACAATCTCGTAATTTTCTTCTCAGCGCATTCCACATCGCATGGAGCATCATTAACTCTCAAATTTGACTGGCAGAACATTTGACCATGAGCTGGGAGGTTCTCATTTGATTTTTACTGTTCTGTCAACCCAAAACATTTATTTTTTTAAAGGGGGTAAAAGGGGGATGGTAGGGGGGGGGGGACATTTTTAGGGAAGACTGTGTTATATCACAATAAAAACGTTTCTTTGTGACTCACTAGGAAAATAATATACATTCTCAAATGCATTTATAATGAAGGTGGTGTTGAGCACACAATCTTGAAATCTCAAAGCTTGGGAGTCACACTTCACACAAGGGAATTAGGAAATTCACGGTCATGCTTTTATCATACAAGCTATGCTACACTGGGCAATAGATCCAGGTACACACCAGTTGGGGGGAGGTGCAGGGGAGTTTAATGGGGGAATTGCTGTAAAATATAAAATAAACTATACTCCTTCGGTAAAAAATAAAATATATTGTAATGAAAATAAGAGGTATGAAGTACAATTTTGCATTCACATGCCATAAAATATATCAACAATAATGGGGTAATCTTTCTACAATGGGAGTAAAAATCCCACTTTGTGAATAGCTGTGTAAGAAACAATGTATTCATCCTTATAAACACTCTAGCCAATGAATCATTTTTGACCTTGGTGTGAGACGACAGACTGAAAATGAAGTCGGCTTTGGCAGATTACATTTACAAAAACCATCATGAGAGAAAGAAAACATTCAAAATTATTCAAATTAGACGAAAAAGTGAGTTGAAGCAGCAGAAGGTCTCTCTATCATAAAAACTTTTTCAATGTTGCAACTTCTTGGATCAAATAAGAAGGGATTAAACGTATTAGAATCTTCATCCTGAGTAAAAACATTTACTATAGAAACAACAACCAAAATTCAGTTTTGTTGACGAATGCCTAAAAATTATCCTTGATCCTTAACATCCCCTATCATGACACGATCAGAAATAGAAATACAAACATGTGGGGAAAGGACAAAACAACAGAGAGTAGATGCTGAGATTGACAGAAGGTGTTGGCAGTTGGCGACGGACTGGCCACACACTGTTCAGGTGGATAGCATCAAAGAACGGGCCGCCCAACCCGTACACCTATTACCATCAGCCACACAAGACTGTGAAAAATGGATGAAGATCTACCCTAATCTTCCCTCATGTCCCCCTATGTCCTTTAGGACATAAGACTGAGGTATGAGGTAATAAACATTGAGTAGGGGAAGCTTTGGAAGAATTATGTGAAAAGTTGTCTCTCATTTATTTCCAATCAATTTTCTTCAGCATAACTGTCTACGTTTCATGGCCTCTGAGTGTTTATAAGGATACTTTTGTATTTTTGATTACGGCAGATTAATTATAAATGGCAAAGATGGAAGGAATACTGGATGAATGTATAAAAGGCAAAAAAATCAAAAGGCAAAAACAGGATAATGCATCACAACATCAACTTCCTATACTATGGGCCAATAGTGGTTATAATATTGGCTTCAACTACAATAAAATCATTTTTTAATTGTGTCTGATCTTTTAACTTTTGTCTGACCGTCTTTTAAGGCACAACTAGGCAATCAATACTATATTGCCTACAAGTATGATCTAAATGCCTTACATTTAACTTCGTAGTCAATCGAAAGGATTTAAATGACTTTATCAGATCAAACTTTATGTTGGGCATCAAATCTTTGAACTGAGAAGGAAAAGCTCGTAGGTGTGCCTTTCACCAAATCAGTGTCATTGACAACTCTCATTATAACTGTTACTTTTATCATTATTAGTATTACTATCTTGGTTTATTTCACAATGATAAATCTTCAGTGCCTACATTTAAATCTTGTAAGACTAGAAAAAGAAAAAAATTGCAAGTAAATGACTTTTAGAGCAGAACGAAAGCATGATAATTAGCACTGACATCGTAGCTTGGATACTTACCCGCCCATCACAGACTCGGCAAAAGTGATTCCTTTCTTCCCTGGCATCCTCTCGGCATCTGATTTCGTCTGCTTCATGATGGACTTGAGCTTGCCCGTCTTTCGGTCCAAAGACCCGTAGTTTGCGGACTCGGATCGCATCACACCCATCTCCTCATCCGCGACCGTACTCACCGTGGTTTCACTCAGACTCATACCTCCTCCAGAACTTCCACTCCTGGACTGGGAACTCAGATCCGACAAGGAATGTTCACTGTACGAGCTGGAAGTCAAGTTTGTGTCCGACCCGCCACCAACGTAGCCCGATGACGTAGAAGTCGAGGAGTAGGAAGACGCAGATGACTGCATGGCTTCGGACAAGGCGCTTCTCTCCCTTTCGGACAATCGGCTGAGGCTGGCACTGCCTGAAGAAGCCTCAGAAGAAATTTGTCCGTCTTCGCTTCCGTCATCGCTCTTTTCGGAATACGTCGTAGTTAACTTCCCATCAGGCCCCTCGATGGTTTTCTCTTCCTGCACAGAAACCTTATCGCCCGCCTTCATGGTGCGGCGCTTGGTTATGGTTTTCGTCATTTTCATGCACCTGGGGCCGCCCAATGTGGATGAAGCAGAAGAATCTCCAGAAAACTTTTGATGCAATTCCTCGCCAAATCCTGAATCTTTCGACGTACTTGGATCGATGGACATATACCGTCTGATGTCATCCGGCATGAAGTCTTCCACAGAACCGGCCCTCCGCATATCGTAAATAGTGTCCATTGACGTGGCGTTAATCTTACCACCGCTACTTCTACTACTACTGCCACCACTCTTGGAAAACTTTGAGGTATCCTTACTTAAATTGCTTTCACTACGCGTCTTGGAAACGTGACTAAAACTCGAATTTGCTGCTGCGGCGCTTTGCGAATTTTGGGAATCGAGTTTTGATGACATTGCCGCCAGATTCTCCACCGTTCTGTAAGGATTTGTGACAACGGCCGAAGATGACGAGGAGGAGGAATAATAACCCTGTGTTGAACTCTGGCCTCCCTTGTCGGAGTAATCGATATTGGAGGATCTGTTTGAAGAATCGCCGTGACTATGAGCGCTTGACCTGAATTCCGCATCGCTGCTCCTCAGGGTACTTCTGGCACCAGAGCTAGAGCTGAAATCTGACTCACCACTCCTCAAAGCACTGCTGCTGTAGATCGTGCTGGAACTAGAATGATCGGCAGATCCTTCGCCTGAATAGCGGCTCGCAGCTGGGCCGTAAACCGTGCTCTTGCTGTTGGTTGTATGTCCACCTAGCGTCACCGACTTCGATTTTTCCTCCGATATCAGTTCCTTCCCATCTTTCGTGATGTAATAATGCTCAGTTATTGTTTCCTGGAAAGACTCCTCGTCTTTCGGCGATTCCTTTTCAGGTATTTTGGCTTCCCTATGCAATCCCTGGCTGCTAGTCTTCAAATGAGATTCGTATTGACTGCTACTAACAGGAGCTGAGCTGCGCCGTGTTATTTCATAGCTCGAAAACTGAGATGGGCTTTCAGTGTGGCTTGAATCACTGGTATAACTGCTATGTCCTTCTCGTGAACTTGCAGAACTTCTCTCCAAACTGGAATTTCTAGCCCTTAAGTCGCTGTCTTCACTTTTAACCCGTGACGAATAAGAACTGCTGCTGTGAAGGTCCCGTCTCAAAGGCACTGAGCTTTTGGCCGTTACTTCGTAACTGTTGTACGTTGAAGTTCCTCCCGTACCGCCACTGCTATAGCTTTCCTCTCTCTCAACATCAGACGAGCTAGTTCTGGGACTCCTCAGGAAAGCGTGAGCTTGATTTGCACCCTTGTTAATGATCTTTTGCTGAACGGATACAGATTTATTCATTTCCGTCGTCTCTTCCGTTTGTATATCTACCCGGGAATCGCCAACTCCCCTATCTACCAACCTCTTTCGTCTCTCATATTCCGCGGAAGCTAACGCTTGCGTGAGCGAGTCCCCTCTTTCTATGGTGTTCACTCCTTGACTGTACTTGGGAATGATATCAGTGGTAATTCCGGTGGAATACGTCAGTGTCTTCTGAGTGTTGGTCTGTGCATGCTTCAACTTTTCCAATGCTAGGAACATTTTAACCTCTGTCTGATTCGATGTGTGTCTAGTTACCACAGGCTCTGTGTTGGTAGAAGCATAGGACTGGCGAAGTCTGTCCGTCATGACCGATTTGGTGTATTTATCCACCGAGACGGTATTCGTGCTGGCATCCAAAGCCCATCCTTTTTCTGTGCTGATGCACTTATTTGCCATTTCTGGTTTGGTTCCGACAGAGACAGTTTTTCGAGAAGTCAACGGCCGAATTTCCACATCGATTCGGTTCGATTCGTCTCCACAACCAACGGTGACCCCGGTAGACTCAGTCGCCACTGAGGCATCAGCTTTGGAAATTTGGAAGTTGCAGTTGGTGCCCACACTGCGAACGTTTCTATGCAGCACACCTCGCAAAGCCATCCGAAGCTCGGTTTCACCCTTGAAGTCTACAGAGGTCAGAATGCCGCTGGTGTCGTAGTTCACATTCACACCAACAGTTCGCGTTTGCGGTTTTTCCTCGTCACACATAAAAGAAACTCCAACGTCGCGTGTGGGCACTTTGCATTCGATGCCCACATTTCTCTTGGCCACGTTAGCACCTGAGCCAATGATAACAGTTCTCATCTCTTTCTCGTGGACATGCAGACCCGAAGTTTCAAAGACGTTGGCATCTCCAATACCAATCGTTCTAGTTAAGGCTTTTGGCGCACTTCTTTGAATTTGATTTATAGTAAAACGTGGATGCCCCTCAGAGACCGATGAAGCCGACATATGCCTGCTGTGTTTTTCCTCGTAGGAAGGTGACCTGAAGGACATGTTAAGAGCGGGCGCACTCGATTTGCTGCGGAAGACCATCTCCTTTTCCAAATATGACGAGGTGTGGATTTCTGTGTGCGTTTCATTCTCCCTGATCGTGTAGCCAGTCGGCAAATCAGGCTGTGCCAGATAGGGCTCAATAACACTGTGATCTCCCACTCCGATCGACCTGACTGGCTTGGGGAGGGTCGGGGGAGGGGTCTTTTGGTGGGGGGAGACGATGGAGGTGTCGCCCACCCCGACAGATCGGGTGTTCATGGTGCTGTTTGCCTTGCTGGCTTTCAGTTGGAGATTCAACAGACGCTTCTCTTCCTTCAACACCGATATGCGAACCTGAAATAGCAACCAAAGCATAGTCTGATTTCATTTTTATTCAATTAGGATAAAAAAAATATGTTTCAATGCTACAATAAATTGTAGAGTAATGGGTTCATCATTCATAACACATATGTGCAGGACATTACAACAGTTTGATCGGTAAGTGACAGAATATGAGAAATGCAGTTGGATTTTGGTTTTGATTCGGTGATACAAGAACAGAAAGGTAAGGTAAACTTTGATACTATCATCAACATCGGACAATTAGCAAATATCATCTTTCACCAATAACTTAACCTTATCATTTACTAGATCCTTTGCAATTTACTATATTGACCATTTGCTGTCATCTGAGGGTGAATTAGGAGAAAACAGCAAGATGAAACTATAATGGTGGAACATGACAATAGCAGGACTTTTAGTTCCAGAAGAAAATTCCACTGTAGGCAAGTTGTATAGGAAAACAAAGGGGACCAGACAAAAAATTTCTAAAAAATCTGCACGATTACCTCATTACGACTTTTTTTTTTTTTTGACCTAGCCTAGGCCTAGGGCTGAGATACTTTAGAAACTCCGCAGCCGGTAGCATGGTGGGTAATGAACGTGAGGTGTAATCACCTGGCTGGCAGGCTCCTGCGCTATAAGGCAGGTAAACACTGCGCCGGCCTTATCGGAATGCTATGTTTTCAATGCATTTTTATCAAGTTTACCTGCCTTATAGCTGATTACTTCGTAGTCGCGGAATTTTCGGTCTCTATAATGTTCGTTGCCTCAGGCCTAGGGTTATGGCACTGGCATGTCGATGCGTCTCCCCACATCTCTCTCAGTTGCTTGTCCCACCACACTCATCACTGACCACCTGTCTGGAGCCCGCCTAGAGCCCCCTTCACCCCCAATCCCTTTCTCCTTAGCTATAGCTCACCTTAATTGAGTTTGCAATAGAAAAAAAGGTGGATGCCGGTAAGGCCCCACTGTAGTTGGTCTCGTTGTAGCGGGTGCCGCTATAGTCATGTTTTACTTATAAGTATGAGCATGTTCGACTTATAAAAGTGGTATATTTATATGTTATACCAACTTTATCCATTGGTTCACGACATCCCATTCAACATTCAATACCAATGTCCACCTCCTGACCCCAGCCGCCCCCAAAACTGACCTGCAGAATGGGAATGGCCTTGACCTGCTCCTCCAGCTCCCTCAACCGCTGCAAGCTGACCGCCATGGCATCCCTCACAGACTGGAGGGACATCTGGTTGACGTCTGGGGAGGCCCGGGGGGAGGGGGTGAGACGAGGGGATTAAAGGATAACAGAAGAAACGGATCCGAGGCATGGAGTATCAAAACATTGGGCAATATTAATATTATCTCAAGCCAGACGATACACTCCAGCCAGCTTAGTATTTTCTTTGCCAGATCTAGTAGGCTACTGTTTGGCCTTAAGACTTTGTTTTTTCTCCTTCTGACATCTAGTGTGTTTTAATAGTTATCATTGTTATTGTTATTAGTATTGTTGTTCTTGTTGTTGTTGTTGTTGTGGTTGTTATTATTATTATTATTATTATTATTGTTATTGTTGTTGATGTTATCATCATCATCATCATCATCATCATCATCATCATCATCATCATCATCATCATCATCATCATCATCATCATC
>JAUEKT010273616.1:0-11920 GCA_031762655.1 Doris verrucosa
AGAGAGAGAGAGAGAGAGAGAGAGGGAGAGAGAGAGGAAGAGAGGGAGGGAAGTGAGAGAGAGAGAGAGAGAGAGAGAGAGAGAGAGAGGGAGAGAGAGAGGGAGGGGGGTCGGGAGGAAGGGAGGGAGAGAGACCTTGCCTAACTTACTGACCAATACAATACTGTATACTGCCTGTCAATGTTTGTATTTTATTAGTGTTAATTACATGTGTATGTCGCCACCTACACAATCAAGTTACTAATTGCACAAAACATGACATTTCTAAAGAAATCAGGTATTTTATGATCATCACAACATTGGCGATGGTTGTCAAATGAGCATCAGGGATTACGCGAAATCACTGGGACAATTTTTCAGGGGTTTGGCGTAATCACTGGGTATTTTAGTTATTACGTGAAATCCCAGAGTGAAACAGAGAATACATGTAATCCTTAGCATTTCAGTGAATAATATGCGTAATCCCTGTTTCACTCAGCGATTTCTCGTAATCATAGAAAAGGACAGACAGACAGACAGACAGTACTTCATGCTGTATAATATGTATAAGACCATGTTTCTTCATCAGCCCCAAATTTGCCACAATTCTAGATCGGCCTTCCCCAAACCCTTGGAATGTAGCGAAGCAAAGTTCAACGGGTTATTTTTGTTCATCAGTGAGTTGCCCTGCCATCCATACAGCTGACTCCTTGAGGACAAGGAGGCTTTCATGCAACATCTTCCAGACACTAGGTGATGAAATTCCCCAGGAAAACTCTCGTCTCATGATATGTTATAGATGCATCATTCTTAATCATAACTCTGTGTGGCAGCCAGACTTTTCAGTAACAGTAAGAGCATTAATTATAGATCCACTCTCAGGGTCATCAACTTTGAGATTGTCTGCCTCTTTTAAATTTGCAAAACCAGAAATATAGTGTCACAGCATGACTGATTGAGATCTTCTTTCAAAGCATTGGTGACATGTGTCACATGGCCGTGATTGGTTATGGAGGTAAAGAGTAAGGCGGGTTTAAAATGTCTCTTATCGTTACATATCGCTAGATTTAATCTAGTTTAAAGTCAAGTTACTTGCTGGTTACCCAACTACATTAGGGCTGGCTATTTCTTGCTTTCAGTCCATGGTTTATACATAGAGATGGAAAAGACAAGGCAACTTTGTTTTTGTCTCCGTAAATGCTTATTGTAGGCCAATGTCTGTCCGCATAATCATGAATCTATAATGCCCGCCTCTGAATCACTTATCCACATATTGTTCGGCGGATCAACTGAAATGTGCTTTTGCGGTGATTCTGCATATCACTCTTCATATTCACAACATGTCTAGGCCATAATGTGTCTTCCTGATCAGCTGGGAAATCAGTTTTCGCTTAAGTGGTTGTTTCGGGTAAGTGGCCATTTTTGCTGATGTTTGTGGATGACTGGACACATGGCTGGTCACTACTGTACTAAACTTGCCCTACAAAAGGGGAAACCTAAATCTACTGAACTTTTGAACCCTAGGCCTGTAGGGCTCCTTTTGTATCTTAGATGTTTTAGTCTTGTCCGTTGGTTAGTTTGTTCATTTATTTGCTTGCTTGAAATCGATCCTGTTAACCACTTTCAGTATCTCAATGTGGATGTTTATGAAACAAGACGAACAATAGATGGTTAAAAATAAAAAACAGAAAGAAGGAAAGGAACGAAACAAAGCCACCAGCATTGTCCAATGGCCCACAGGCAACATGTTTAATGGTGAGTACATATAAATATAAATTACACCTGATGATCCACTGAAGATTATATCACATCCTCGTTTATTAAAACAGTTGCCCACATTTATATAAAAAATATATTTGTAAAAAGTCCCATATTAAATGATTAAAAATTAAAGTAATGTATAAACACTGAATGTGTCACTTTATAATGAAATGCAATGCCATGCGACTGTTGTGCTTGTTTTTTGCATTGTTGAATGTCAATGAGATAAAAGAATTTGAGATGTTACAGCATAACACCAAAACAGGAAATTGTATTCATAGACATAAATATCTAATCTGTCTTAGTAAAATCAGTTTAACAGAATAGTGTCCTTCACTGTTTTTAGTCTGAGTAGACCTACTGTTGTGTTTTTAACTTGTCAATTATATACATATTTGAATATTATGTTCTTGTAATCTGAATATGTACCTACATGCGTATCTATGTGTTTTTCTCTGCTATTGTTCTGCGCATTGAGCATGTTTTAAACATGGAAATGCGCATTAGAAATGCCATGTATTATTTTTTATTTTTTTTTTTTTCTTTCAAATTGAATTCCGTTAAATGTGAAGCTATACCAGTTTGAAGATTTCAACATAAAGTAAACTTCCATGACACACGGTAAGATCAAAAGCAAGAAAGACATTTCATCCATAGACATAAATCTTTAGTCTATCTTCGTAAAATTACATGTAGTTCAATACAATGATGTCCAACACTGTTTTTCCTTCAAATAGAAACCATTAAATGTAAAGCTAAAACCAGTGTAAAAAGGTATGTATATAAATACAAATATAAGTGATAAATAATACATAGTCAAAGTGATCAGTAGTTATCTTTGGCAAAGCTACTTGCTCTATGTTCATCAAGAGTTCATACTGTTTTATCCACAGGGCGTCCAACAACAACAAAAAGAGGGGTTACACGATGAACTTGCAATAACTCCCACTACACTAAATTTGATTTCCATAAAAAAATTCACACCAAGACGACAATCGGTTTGAAGATTTCAACATAATAATTATGTATAAAAAATTGTGAAAATTATACCAATAACAAAAACAGACAGCCAGTTTCACAAAAGCACTAAATCTTACGCTAAAATTCCAAAGACTGTCAAAGATAAAGTGGAATGGATTCGATTCATGCACATCAATTTGCGTAAATTTAAACATTAACAGCCAAATGCCAGTCAACAGTCATCCAATATTCAGCTGAAATCAACACGTCATAAAGACATCCAATAATATTTGAACACATTTATGTATATATTTTTCTATCAACATCTACTTCTTTAAGTGTTGTGGAAATGATATTATATTATTATTATTGGCATAAAACTTGACCAAAACAGCTGTTGACTATCAATGATATGCATGTATATATGCAAACATTTCCACAGATATGTCAAGAAATGATTTAAATCATTGATATACATATACACCTACTAGTCCTTTGATGTAGCTAACGGATAGTTAGGCATAAATAATATACTTGGCACAGAAAGATTTAAGCATGCCCAGCTGTCATCAGCAAAGTTAATAATATCAATGTATGAACATATTATGCTTGTTTTTATGTATATGTATACAGCTGTATCCACTACGTTCAACAAAAAGTGCATAAAACATGCTTGAGTATTTTATCAGCTATGTAAATGCAATGCCATTTAATAAAATAAAAAAACCCCATAAAAATACATGAGTATATCATAAGTCATCTGTACACAACACTACTTTTAATAAAATCAGCCTCGACATTAGTAATAAAATACTGGTGTCATAAAAACAATTTCTCCCGTCTATTCACCTGTCCTCATGGGGATACCGGGGAAACCTCCAGCGGAGGAGAGAAGAAAATAGGTCTTCCATCAACTTCCTGTAACGTGCATCATTTGAAACAACACGGCACCAGCCATGTCCTCCAGGGATGAGGGAAGCATGAATGATGGAATGTCGTTGCTCAACAATTACAAACCCTCTTGCTTGTAGTATTCGAAACACACCTCTTCTCCTCTCCCTTTGGCTCCTATCCAACCCACCATCCGTTCACCCTTTATCGTCGTCATGCCAATATCACGACACTAATATTGAAGCGATAGTGGCCTTTTTGACCCCCTTGACCCCGTATCACTACTAAAGCAGGTGAAAGCTTAGTCTGACACACCAAAGTCCTGTCAAGGCAATGGAGTGCTTAGAGGTCTATAACGTACAAGTTTTGGGCTTACAACCTCAGGTACACTGACGTGTGCAACAAAAACAAAAAGGGCATTTTATGGCGTCTTTGCAGCTCACAGCGGTCCAGTTGTGGTGGGCTCAGGGCCAAAGGTTCAAGGTTCAAACCCTTTCTAAAACAATTCTAACACAAAAGGGAGAAAATGTTGATATAATAATAATATAGGCTACCTCTTCTTGAGGAGAGTGATGATGTTATAAGGGAAGAAACAAGATGGATGGGACTTTCAAATGAATTTGGGAATGCTTGCGTTTTGGACGATTTTGTATCTGAGGAATAGAGGGTGCACTGATTATTCTTCTCATAACAATGAGCCAAAAGTAAAGAATACATGGTGGCATTTAGGCTATGAGTGAATCCGATGCAGTCTAGGCCTACACAACACAGGCCTCATCACTAATATCACGTAGGGCTGATTGTCTTCACGGAGTAAACAAAATGAGTTTGACCTTATTGTCCAAGATTACCAGCAGCCATGTATGAGTTCAGTGATCAGGCTTTCTATTGTGCAGGCTTGTGGTGCAGCGTATCACTATCATAACCAAAAGACAGAAATGAAACCAAAAAAGGACACAGGGTTGTTGTTTTTCCCCCCGATAAGTGCAGGCAGGTTTATCCCCTTCCCTGTCACTCCCAGGGTCCCCACACGCCTCCGTGCAAAGCTGGGTTGCTGTTGTGGTCATATTTCGGGAAACGTGGAGGCACGGCCGTTTGGTTGTAGGCCAGCAACAAATTCAGCATCTCCCTCACCACATCGGGGTACTGCTCCGATAACTCGTTGTGCTCCGTCGGATCAGCAGTGATGTTAAACAGCCACAGGTTTTTACTGCTCGGTGCTCCATCGTGCTCTGAAAGGATGCGATTGGAATAAATTGATGGAGGTGGGGTGGGGCTTAGGGAGGTGGCTAAAAATATGTATAAAGATTCTTTTTTGGCATTGTGCAAATAAAGCGTTATTACACGTTATCAAAAAATGTCTTTGAATTTCCATGCGGGGACATGCATTTATTGGCTTGAACTGATAACCAGAATCAGTATGGAGTTTCCTTGTGGTTGCTAAGATAAGTTGCTATAAACAATTTAGGGTAAAACTCCTAAAGAATAAGATTGAGCAGAGACGTAAAAAGATTTTCTGAAGAGTGGTGAAACAATTGGCTGAATTATTTCATCTATTCTCAAACCAAACAATTAAAAGAACAAATTCAAGATACAGTAGTCAAACTCATTAATTCACCATTTCAACTTCACCCTTCACAGGAATACTGACCACAAACAAGAGCTCTTCGCTTAATCACGTCATAAATTGTGGCCTACACTTGAATTCCAGCAGTGTCCCTTTTTTCTTAGGTCTGCCTTCAGGTCCTTTTTCATATGCTCCTTGGTCTTCCTCATTTCCATTTCCCCTGCGAGTTCCATCATATGGCTTAGTGTGCTATGTTTGCCTTTGGCTTCTACAACATATGTCCAAGTCATCACCAACAGTTCCGATGAAAGTCAACATTTACTCTCTGTACTCTCATCCCTTCTAACAACTGAATATTTTTGATCTTGTCAGGCTAGTGGATTTTGAGGATCTGTGCTGGGCATCCATTTGATAAAGCTCGTAATTTTGTTTATTTTTCTTTTAGTAAGTCGCCCATTTCTGATCTATAAACTAGAAAATGTGGAGTTAAGAATTATTATCCACCAATCTGACGCCAATCATAATTTACTCCTGTCACATGCAACCTTAGCTCTACGGTGAGGTATTGGTGGCCAAAAACCAATAAGTCTAGTACAGTGGTGATTGGCGAAGTGTCCGGTCCATGGGAAGTAACAAGAATGGCTGCCTAGCCAAAACGGATATTTATGCAAAAGCCAGTCAATTTTCCAGCTGATACCCGCATAAAAGCCAAGAAATCGCCGACCAAAATGTACCATATTATCCCTAATAAGCGCACCGTGCGCTTAAAAAATTAGCGCCGGGGGTGCGCTTATTAGGGATACTTTGAAGATATTGCTTACTGAACATAGAACACGTTTTTTCACTACTAACAACCTTCATTAACTTGTTTTATTGTTTGGTTCAAATGCATGCAAAATAGTCCAGTATTTTATTAGTGATTTTGTTTTTTAGTCTAATTTACCGACTTCGCGGTGTTTGAGTCTTTTTTTTCATAACACATCCTTTTATCGGCAAAACACACAGTATGCTTATTAGCAAACATTCCTTCACTAACTTTCATATTTAACACACGTACACACACAAACACACACACACACACACCAACACACATAGAAAGAGAGAGAGAGAGAGAGAGAGAGAGAGAGAGAGAGAGAGAGAGAGAGACTAATAATAAAAAAAAGTACTATGATAAAGAAAACCTTTATATAACTTTTCTTTAGAAGAAACTTTGAACCAAGGACAATTTTCAACTTACTTCCGAAGGTGGGCTTGGATCATAAGGTCTAATATCGTAACGAGTAACAAATTTTTATCAGTCATCTGATTTCTATAATATTTAGAGAAATATATAAGAAATTTGTTTTGCGCAAAAATATGTTAGCGTCACTCAGTCGGGCGCAACATCAGAGTAATATAACACTAGAGCGCTTAGTCGTAGCCACTAGCCCTCTTTGCCCAACTTCAAAATGGCGGGCGGCAATGATTCCACCACGGAGTCAGCGTGTGACAACGAAACGCGGACAAAAGACGGCTGCCAAGCAAGAGAGAAATAGTAAAATAATAGTAAGAACAGGTGTTGATTTTTGGGCGTTTAGGTTTTTTCTGTTAGTTTTATTCATTATTCCTCTTTGTCGACAAAATGAATACCTTAGCATAGTCTGGGACACATTCATGCAATCTATGATAAATTTGCTGACTGAAATAAAAGCTTTTTATAAAACCTCCAGCCGAGTGTATTGCATAAATGTAGCGGTATGGTTTTGGTTATTGCAACTGACCACACCAATCGTGCATTACCCTGTTTTAAATGGCATTTTAGTGCATTATCTTATTTACCAGAAGTATTAATTATAAACCTATTCTTACAATATATGTAAATAAAACATATGCTAAGATATAAAGGCGCACTGTCACTATCAACAATGACAGAGAAAAAAAGAATGAAAGAAAGGAATGAAGGAAGGATGGATGGATGAAGGAAGTACTAATGAAATGAAGAAAGGGAGAAATATATGAAGAAAGTAAGGAAGGAAAGAAGAAAAGAATAAAAATAAATAAGAAACAAAGTTTTCGTATTTGTGTGTTTTGAAATTCAGTAAAATGGACGCCACACACTCTGTAATGTTTGGAAACCCGTTGCGGATTTACCCAAGAGAACGTAAAGAAGAAACGGTGCTCGTGACATGGATGTTTATAAAAACAACTTCAATTAAAAAAAAACCAATACAAAACATCCAATAAAAACAAACAAACAAACAAAAACCAGCAGCTGTATAAAATAAATAATAAACAACACCATGACTTTTCTATCTGTAGTGTTAAATTTTATTAAAAAGATACACATGTATTTATATCTTTAAGTTCCATTTTTAAAAGAAAGAGCGATGCCTTAAATTCCCACAACTTAATATTAGATCATGACACCGATCTTCATGGAGACAAATTCAATTTTAAAAAATCACTACAAAACAGTGAATAAAAAACAAGCCAACTGCCGCATAAAATAAAAAGTAAATAGCGTCACAGCATTCCTATCTGTATGGTAACGAAAAGGTACTTAATCATATTAGATCTTTAATAAATTAAAAAATTCTTTGATTCTGCTAGATTTGTTTTAGCTTAATAGTAATAAAGCGCTTCAAACTTTCCGTTGTACCCGTAGCTAGGCCTATTTACTTTCATTTATACTATTATTTATATGAATATACAATTTTCTTATGGAAACTTAACATTCCATCTTTAAATCTTAGGTTTGTACAACCACCGACACAACACGTGTGCACCAAATTAATAATTCATGTAAATAAAACATAATTTTCACACAGTACCATCGGCCTACATAAAATACAATGCGTTTGTTGAGACCCAGTGCACCCAGCGCACGTCTTTTGCCCGCTATTCCCTGTCATCTGCGCGATTCAGTTGGAATCAAAGATGGCGGCAACTTAGCCCTCTTGTGTTAGTATTCTGTTGCTGCAACCTAGATAAGTTAGCTCCGAAATCCTGACATCACCATAACGATGGACACGATTTGCTTAAAAGAAACAAACCTTCCTACGATATCCTTATGCCATAAAAAAAATGCATTTTCACTAGCTCTACCCTATAGCTAGAGGACTTCCTACATACTTACTTACTGTAAACAAATATCACTATAAATGGGTTACACTGTATGCAAATAACTCTTGTTTGTCCTCCTTTTATATTCATTTTATTGTTTTGTCTTCGACAGGATGGACATGTGAACGAGGAGTGCCAGTGCCAAGATGAAAGGATTCTCTTATTCCTGTACCACCCTCCTGTTCATTTTTGTCTTAAGCTGTGGGACTTTCCAGTTTGTTGCCAGCGACAATGTTGACGATTTGAAAGAGTTTCGGGAAATATTTTCACCCGATGACAACTCTGAGACAATCCCTGAAAAACGTTTATCCGCAGGAAGTGATGAGAGATTTCAGGAGAGGCTGAGACTGGCATTGGCCAGGCTCCAATCCAAGCAATCATCAGGTCTCAACAGGCAGGACAATCATCCCGATGACGGGAGGCCAAAAGCTGAGGATGAGGTGTTGGATTTCAATGGAAAAGATTTTGTACTTCCTCCTCAGATAGTCAGAATTCAAAGAGACTCTGTCACAGAGACAAGAGCACAGCCAGCAGTGCATGCTGAGCAAACCAATGAAAAGGTGGACACTTTGCAGGATTCTGGAAATGTTCCTAAGACGCCAGAGCAGCCTGCTGGCGAGGAGAAAGCCGGTGACCAGACAGGAGATGGCGGATCTTCTCCACAAGACAACACCGGGCTTCCTCAAGTCAACAAGACTGGGTAGGTGTCATCATTTTTTATTTATGTTATTGATTCATACTTGCCAACCTTCCTGATTTGGTCGGGAATTTCCTGATTTCGGTACTTTGTGTGCCTAAAATCTCGAAAATGGAGGCAATTTTCCTATATAAACTCAACAACCTGCAATCCAGCAACTAGAATAAAAGGAAAAATATCTTTAATAGTGTACATAACATGTAAATGTTAATCATTTTATTATTGATAATATAAGTAAATATCGGGTGAACGAAAAGTACAGACGCTCCGTACTTTGAAGGCAAATATCTTCATAATTGCTCGGTCTATTAAAAGGTTTTAGAACTATACGTATATATTATGTAAAAATATGGACCAAGATTGGTAGCAAACTAGAGTAGCAATTGTAATGTTAGTGAGCCCGGTTAAAAATATATTGACCAAAAGGAAATGTGTTTAACTGTAGGAACGACCTTTTGTCTATAGTTAAGCCTGTCTAGACCGTTTTTTTAATTTATTATTTTAGGTTTTGAGTCTTTCTTGAGAACCTAGCTTTAATATTTCTTTCTTTGCAATATATTCCAGATCCTTTTTAGTTAGATTTGAGTGTGATGAAAACCGCATGCTTAGACTTGTCCGTAGTGGGTTGATCCTCTTGTGAGAAGATGGGATGATCTGTTCTATCAATACTTGTTGTTCTTATAGATGTAGTTTCCACTCCATTATTTTTTGTTCGAAGATCTCGTTAGATTATTTTTGGTATTATTCTGGGGATGTTTGCTTTAATCCATTTTTACTAAAGAATCTCTCCAACAAATTTAGCTCTCTTCCACATTTCTTCCCTTCCCTGTAATAAGTTTCAACAATAGCTTTATTTGATGAGTTCAATACCATGGTAAAGCGAGAAATGATCTAAATCTAAATTTTGATCTATATAATCTTAAGTTGTAGATTGAATAGAATTTGTGATTCATGTTACTAAGGTAGATTTGAATCCGGTATGTAACTATACCCTTGGTACTGGTAGAGAAATTCAACAGAAATGAATCGAGTCCATACAAATCAGTTTAAAAGTCGAAAATAACCCTGTTATAGTCTGATGTTATCAAAATTCAAAGTGGTTCTAATCAAAGTAGGTTATCCTCATTAGCTGGCAAAAAGTGGCGCTTTAATAATAATTTTGGGGTGTTGCAATGTACCCAAGTTGTAACCCAAATCAGTGGCTGTGATGGTGAAAGTTTGATATTTACAGTTCTGACTGGTTCTCGTATAATATTCATATTTAATATTTCGCTGAAATATGAAACTTCTGATGAAATATTTTTAGAGCGACTTTTAATAAAGCTAAAATTATTTCAGCCAAATTTTCATTGAATTGGTTAATTAGTTTTGATGTAATCAATGTTCAAAGTACAGCACATTTTTTTTTGGCTCACCCGATATAAATTATTAAATACAGATGTGTGTAAATTAATTTTCCCCTTGTTTATAGGCGGTAGCTGTACTTTTTTTCCAGTGTGTCATATAGACGGTCCATCGGAATTCCCATCTTGTGACTGAAAAGTTGGCAGGTCTGATGATTGGTGGTATTGCTGGTGGGGATTTCTTCGAACCTATGTAATAGTAGAACAAGTTTAGCTGAGAGCCTTGAAGGTTGCTTGTTGTCATTTGGTCGTTTCCTCCCTCGCTGGAGTATAGGCTACAATCTAGAGCTCTTGAGCTATGGTATCCACTATATCTCAGCCTTCTTAGGTCTTCAGATCCATTGGTCTTCCTCTTTTTTTTGTACCTGTGGGTTCTAACATGTTGCCAGACATGTTATGTTATTACATTTGATTTGGCTTCCTCAGTTGCTATAATAGGGAGCAGAGAAAAGAATATAAAAAACACAATGGTCTCCACTCAAAGATATAAGAGCACAACAAAAATTAATAATTCTAAGTCCAACTTGACCAAGCAGTAATACCGACCTCCAAATATAAAGTTAAAGCCATGAAATCTATCAACATATATCTTGCCGCAAACTACCACAAACTCATCTGCATTCCCTCTTCTCAGATACAGTGAGACTTTGGAATTCCTTGCCAGAAGTTTCAAAATAAATAAGTGATGTAGAAAAGATCCAATCAAATTTCAAATCTTTGTTCAAAATAGCGAATTCAAAATGTATCAAAACCATATGTATCATATATGGCGAGTCTGACTGCACACTGTTGTGTATTTATCTTTAATTTATTAAGTTGCAACAGTAACGATTCGATTGGACTGAACACATTTTTCATCAAGGCCATATTACATCATTACCAGCAACCCTCGATAGAATGGTTGCAAGGCATGTTCTGTTGTGGAGATTCAGGTCCTAATTTTTTCCAGATCAACTTTCATATCTGTTCAGGCATAAGATTGTTGGCTTTTGTAGGCAAACGGGGCTTTCACACCTCTCTGTTGTATACTATGTATGTGACTATCATAACTAGAACGTATGTCCCAATGTCCAGGTCTGATGACTCTGTGACTATGATAACTGGAACACTTGTCCCAATGTCCAGGTATAATGAATGTGTGACTATGATAACTGGAACGCTTGGCCCAATATCCAGGTGTGATGACTCTGTGACTATGATAACTGGTACACTTGTCCCAGTGTCCAGCTGCAATGACTCAGTGACTATGATAACTGGAACACTTGTCCCAATATCCAGATGTGATGACTCTGTGACTATGATAACTGGTAACCTTGTCCCAATGTCCAGATGTAATGATTCTGTGACTATGATAACTGGAACACTTGTCCCAATATCCAGATGTGATGACTCTGTGACTATGATAACTGGTACACTTATCCCAATGTCCAGATGCAATGACTCTGTGACTATGATAACTGGTACACTTATCCCAATTTCCAGATGCAATGACTCAGTGACTATGATAACTGGAACACTTGTCCCAATATCCAGATGTGATGACTCTGTGACTATGATAAC
>JAUEKT010273726.1:0-17771 GCA_031762655.1 Doris verrucosa
AGTTGTTTTTTTGTTTTTGTTTTCTTCTGGTTGTTTTATTTTGGTAGACCAAGGAAAAGGAAATTGTTAACAGTTAAGCCAGTGTTTCTTTTAAAGTATATTTCATCTTTATACTTGAATTTAATTTGATTGTCTTAGGTTGTAAGAATCAGTCCCTGTTGAGCATGATTTTATCTTTGGTGATTGACCCTGGTAAATACATTAGAAAATTTCCTTTACTTTTCACAGTAAATAATACTTGTTTTCATCTTTGTATTACTTCAAGGGTGCCTCCTGTTTGCAACATTACCACAGTTGCCATGTGTCAACCCCTCAGTCAGTGGGAAATATTGCTGTAAAAATACCTAAAGGTGAGTAATGTGATTGTATGCTGTACATAAAGTGAACAGAATGACAACATCAAAAGTTCAGTTCTTTTTCCTAATAATTATGTAAACACATCATTTTTTGACATAATGTATGAATAATGGTGGATTCCATGTTTGACTCTATTTAAAAGTACACAAATAACTAAATTCAAACAAAATTATTGCAGTCACACTCAGTAACAATTAGAATTACTGTTATCAAGATACAGCAACTTGACTTATACCCTTAACATATTGTGGAATTTTTCCATTTCATAAATCGTAGCGATTTGGTATATGATTAGCTTCCAATTCTGATTTATATGGAAATAAATATACACACAATCATAAACTCACACACATGCACATTCACTCACCAACAACTGAAGCACGATATATAAACAAAATTTTTCCTTTCTCTACAAGCTCTTTATAATTGCATGTAGTGAATTTTATATTTCATCATACAAGTTTGGTTTTATCATTAAAAATAATGATATACAACAGAAAGATAATAAAATTGTTGTATCGTCATGCTTTTTTTTCTTTCAGAGCTTCGTTCATATTATAGCACTGTTTTGCCATTTATCACAAACCAAACCCATCTACATCGGGACACAGCACCATCGGTCATGGAAGCCAACTCATTAGAAGTCTCCATTCATCAAGAGTGGGAGGCAGAATGGAATCAAGTTGGTCTTGCCTCAAGATTATCGCCTGAGGTATGGCTGCATCCAATATATGTTCTAATTTTTTTCCACATACGATTGCTACAATTGCTTTCATTTTTTACCATTCCATTCTTTAAAAAAAAAATTGAATGACATTTATAAAAGCATGTTCCTGACATCGCCAAACTTTCTTGATTATTTTTGATGGGCTGTCTCTCTATCACTCTCTTTTCCCTCCTTCTGTTTCAATTATTGCCCGGGCAAAACCGGTTACCCAGCTAGAGTATATATATCTCTTCCTCCTCCCACACATTGCCTAATCATAATCCCCTTCCTGTTTGCCAATCCTACCTATCATACAAAATAAAATTGTTTCAGTAGATCCAGTTTAATTTTTTGTTACACTGTTTGTATCTGTTTTATCTCCCACTCATCGCCTAATCCCTTTCCTGTTTGCCAATCCTACTTACCATACAAAAAAAATTGTTTCAGTAGATCCAGTTTACACTGTTTGTATCTGTTTTACATTCACATTGGAAGTAAGTATTAAATAAAATAAAATTTATTCTTTCAACCCACCATTCGTTATTTCTCAAATTTCAATTATATAAGTAAGGAATGAACTCAAATCCTGTATTTCTATCTTAATTTTTTTCCAGGAATTCAAAGCGCGGAAAAAAAATCGCCTCATGAAAATGATACGAGATCGCTTGCAACAAGACAGTCAACGTTATGAGCAAACAGATGGCCAAGTATTTGCTGGAGATCTTCAACAGATAGTGTCTGCCATTGAAAGCCAGAACAAAGCTGGACAGTCTAAGACGAAGGGTTCAAGATTTACGCATGCAGAGAAATTACAATATGCTGCGGTATGTTGTTTGGAGTTTTGGTTGGTTTTCAGTGTTTTAAAGAACTGGCAGTAAATTCTTTCCTTGATGTTTATATTTATGAGTGAAAATGGTGCTTTGAGGAAGATGAAGATGAAGTTTTTTTAAAACAAATTTCAATCTGATAATAATCTGTTTAAGAAGAGGAGGTAAAGTACATTAATGGAAATGATTTTTCCCTCAGGTTATCAACTTTTTACTTTTTGTTTCACTTGAGTGGCACTCATTGTATGACTGAGAAGGCATAGGATTATCAAATATACATTTTCATATATACATTCCCTTATCAAATTTGCCTACTGTTGCAAAAGAAATACATCCAATACAGACTCTGAAAATTGATGAATATTACATATTATTTCAGTCACGTTTTACATGTGCAATTAATTTATTATAACCCCAGTATTTCAAAACTATTCTCTTTTCAGGATGATGCGACAGCTGCTCAAATGGTAGGAAGTACAATCTCCACACAAGAAACAGAAGAGGTGTGGACATTTTATGAAATATCACATATTTTTTTTCATTCACTCTATTCTTCTTTCTATCCTTTCTTTCCTTGTTTTAATTTTTTTATGAGAAGAGTTTATCTACTACTTGTTTGTTTCACATTTTTCTTTGTTTCTTTTAGTTTTGTTGTTTACTTTTTTGTTTCACAGTTCATCTAAAGATGGCCAAAAACTCCTTTTGGGGTGAATAGTTGGGAAATAAAAATGAATATACCATAAAATGCCATAATCTTTGTGCCCAAAATAAACTACATGATTAAATTAGATCAGTTTTTTTTTTAATCAACTTTTAAATCAGAGGAGCTAAATACACAATTGTGTTGGTGAAGCTTGAAATAGTTCAATTTGTGCTTGTGATATTTGTAGACAATTTTATGCCTGTATCATTTTCCTTTATCATATTGATGATCTATATTTTACCAGGAGATAGAGCAGAAGAGACAATCCGAAATTGAGGGTCTCAAGTCAGAACTGTCTTCATTGACTTCAGAGTTAGAAAAGTTGGATTTGGACATAAGAAAATTTACCGCCAGTAAACAGCAAATGGAGGAAGTCATTTCTACGGAGACAAAAACTGCTCAGGAGAAAAAGAGTGCTTACAGTGTCAAAAAGAGGACATTGGATTTACTGCCAGAAGCAGAATCCAATATCGCCAAACTTCAGGTACAGTGATAGGGTCTCAATATAAACCAGTAAATCCTTTTGTTTTTTGGTTTCTTTTTGAATACGAAGAAATAATAATAATTTTTCTATTAAACTAATGTACATTCGCATTTTGTCTAAAGCATTTTCACCCATCATCTTGGTAATTTCCACGTAATTTCCAATAATTTTTTTAAATCATGCAGCATGTTTGAAGTATTTTATATTTGTAAATCGTGTTTATAATGCTGACACACTGAACCTGCTTTTAGAAAGGTAAGGTAATATTTTGAGGATAATGTCATAACGTCAAATCTTTTCTTGTAATATTAAATGTCTGCTACACCAGTCATCATTGTTTACTCTTATCATATCTCACTTTTATCTCTTTGCTACCGCTTGCAATTTTTCTATAATTTTTTTTCTATCATCAGTCGGTTGTTGACAGTAGTGCCCAAAAGCTGGTGACTTTGGCAAAACAGTGGGAGACTCACCGAGCTCCGCTTATTGATCAATATCGACAATTACGCCTGCTCAACTCACAAAGAGAGGTAACTGTTTGTAATACTTTATATAAGGAGTTGAAGCTACATCATGAAGTTGAAAGACAATGCAGTAGCAACTACTGCCTTGATACTTGTTTTGGCTAAAGTCCCTGTCTGGATAAGCCATTTTTTTCTCATGTAAATAACCCCTCTAAAAGCCCATTTAAAAATCATATTTTCAGGCATAACCATATAACCGGGACTTTTAAACTCGCAGGGTTTCAATTTGTAACGACGTTTGAAGGTAATTAAGAGTGCATAATTTTTCTTTTAGCCTTGCTGATGATGATGTTCTTGAGAGGACCTACTATGCCTGTTGATGCTATAGTAACATTTCATGTAGCCTACTGTAATACTAAGATGACTGTTCTTTTTTTGTTTAGTCCTACTGTTCATTGTGTGTGTTAAAGCTTTTGTCCCTCTCCATCATCAATGTAGGATTTTACTCTTAAAATTGAGCAATCTTATAGCCTTGGACTCTTTGGTATAGCATGGTGTCTAAAAAATTAACTGACAATTTAGACTGAATTTGCATCTCTGTGAGGAATAGATGTAAAATAGCTTTATTGCTCTTTTGCTTTAGACTAGTCTTATCCATTGTACCACCTCTGCTGTATGCAAGAAAACGCCTGTATAAGACTGTGCACGAGACTTTTTAAAAGCTTTTCATTGCCTACGGCAGACTTAGGTCTTTACATCTTCAGGCAGTTCATGGTCAACCCTTCCACATTTACCTCCTAAATTTTGAATAATTCACTGATATCCTGATAATCCTTCTGTCTTTATCACTCAAGTTCTGTTCTGTTCTAGAATTATTCTCAATGAACATCCATGGTAACATACTATCAGGTAGCAGGACCAATTTTCAGCTATATGTGTGTTTTCTTTTCTTCCTGAGTAAGCACTTGCAATTACGTTTGGCCCTATATGGGAAATGACTTATTTTGTCACAAGTACATTAAGTGCAGGCATTAATAAAAGAAATGTAAATACTACATATTACAGTGCACAGAGGGAAGTAAGCTGTCATAAACTGGTAGATGAAGATGTTGCGCAATGTCTTGAACTCGCATTTTTGCATTTTCTTTCATTTATGAAGTCTGAAGCTGAGAAGAAACTTGAAGAGATTAAACTCTTCCGTGCGAGGATGAAGGAGACAGCTGATGATGCAAGACGTAAAGAAGAACTACAGAAACAGCTGGTAATGTTTAAATGTCAGATTATATATAATAAGGTTATGTTCTGTGTTTTAGAACGGTTTTAAGATGTTAATAGCTATATTTTATCTCACTCTTCACTTTCTTGTAATTTACAGTTGTAAGTTGAAAACTAGATTTGTATTGCTGTGTTTGCATATTGACTTTTTGATTTTGATTCAACGCACATGGAAAGTTGTTGAAAGCAATGAAATAAGCAAAACATTTTTTCACTTGTTAATGTAATTGAATGGTATTCTTATGATAAAATAATGTTGGATGTAACTGTACACGGTTTTATCGTAAGCCTTGGTAATTTTTTTTACATCAAGATGCTTCTACTACATTAAAGTTATATTGAATGTTGCATTATTATATTTTATCTGTCCAGTTGCATGTTCATTATATAAAGTTTTGATTAAGATGTCCTATTTATTTTTCTTTACTCAGGTATCGGAGTATGAAAGAATGACTAAAGATGTCAACAGATCTGCCTACACTAGGAAGATTATGGAAATTGTATCCAATATAAAGAAACAGAAACAAGAGATTGATAAGGTTTGAACACTTTATTCCTTTTACCATAGTGATAAAACCATTGTTCAATGGTGACAGACTTTGTGGCACATATAACAAAAAGTTTTCAAATTGGCAAATTTCTTATCGTTTATTCAACTATGAACATTTAAGCTTCAAAAGTTTTTAACCATTGCATAATTTTTATGTATGTTACTGACATTTCAAGGCTTATTTCAATTTGCGAATGTATTATTCACACTTTATCATAATCTACAATATGTAAAACACTGTGATGCTTAGTGTGTAACGTGAATGTTTCCATTTTAACACAGGTGACTTTGGTTGTCATGTCATTCGGCTGCTGTTCAGGGATCATGTCATGTCAAATGTGAATTTTTGAACATCTTGTGAATTATTTCTAGAGAAAAATGTAATTCAATTCTCCTTTCCTCTCCTCTTTCAACGAAAGTGCAAATGTGTACAAGGGTTAGTTTATAAAGAAAAAGATTTGTGTCAGACTAACATTATGCCGTGAAGAGGATTAACACCCATAAATACCTCAAAACAGTACTACTATTTACTTTCTTCTTATTTTTATTACTTAATACATCACTAAAGGATTTTGTCATCACATTTCAGATTCTTGTCGACACTAAAGATGTTCAGAAAGAAATCAATTCCATCTCAGGAAAACTTGATAGAACATTTACTGTTACAGATGAACTGATTTTTAGGGTATGTCTTTGAAGAGTTTATTTTCATAATATTACAATTTATTAAGATAGAAATCTGTTATGTGTATTAAGTATTGCTACATTGTTTAAAGAGCAGCTTTATAAAGTGACTTGAAAGGACAGATACCACCAAATTCATTTGAACTGCGCTGACGTATATTTTCAAGTCATGTTTGATTTTGCTTTGGCACAGTTTAGAGTTATATGTGAATCAATTTTATTGATAGGGTTCTCTGAGTTAGTCAAAATGTGAATCTTTAATAAAGAGAGCTGATATTGTTTCTTTTTTCTTTTTTTTTCGTCATACGTTTGTTGAAATGAAGTTTTTGAAGATAGATAGAATTTAGAAATCTTGAGTCTTGTACATATTTCTTAGCACTTACAGTTTTGAAGGAATAAATAAACACTGTTTCTTGATACTCTGCTATATAGTTTGTGGATTGATTCACAAATAATGTCTGAAAAATCATTGGAAATTGAAAGTTTCATTTACAATCCTTTTTTAATCGTAAAATCAAACTTGCTCTCAATGCATTCCTTTCCTTTAAGAATTAAAATAGTAAATGAAAATTGTATTGGATTGACAATAACATACACATTTAATTGCCATTATGCTTGTTGCAATGGCTATCTCTGTACTTTAAAGATAACTTATGTAACACACACCACCAGAACCAGATAATTTAGTTATTTACCTTTCCTTCATGTACTAAACAGTCTGTCATAAAGGCTTTGTCACTACATCACCTGACCGCCTGCCTCTTGTCCAGAGACTATTGTAGTGTTGAAGTTATGTTACCAGAGCAATCATATATTTAAAGTCATTTCCTACGTTTTATTTTTAGGATGCCAAGAAAGATGAAAGTGTGAAAAAAGCATATAGATTTTTAGCAGCATTACATGAGGTAAGGTTTGATTGTTAAGATTATAAGAATATGCGAAGGTTAATTTCAGGAAACATAAATGACTCTGATATTTTTTTTCACCACTTGAGTAGAAGATTCTCAAATAGATGGACATTTGTCAAAAAATGTTTAAATGCTTTAGTGTCAACTTGAGGTATTTAAAACTTCTGAAATCTGTCATCAGGTTTTCAATTCCACTATTTATCAATAATAGTTTTCATAGTAAAGCATTTAAAGCAATATTATGGATTGAAAGTCATCGAGTTTAAGTCAATAATTAGCTTTGATATAATTTAATCGAAAGATTCGTAAAACGTGTGTACTTTTAATGATTTGTTATTTGATATATTTATATGTTCAGACTACTCTGAATATTGCAATGCGATGCCTTTTTAAACATAGATCTTCTTTCGGATTAAACAAATATGTGAAAGCAGCTAGTAACATATGATTATAAGTAAAACGTAAGTCCACCTATTGAAGTTTACCTACTGGAATTTTGATTGTTATATATTGTGAGACAAAAGTCAGTTTAGGCCAGTTGGGTAATAGACCTTTATAAACCTGCATTTAAATCCAGTCAGACTTTTCCAAGACTAAAGGTGTCTCACTTGGCACATATTCCACTTCCTCAGGATATCTCTTACTGAGAATCTGCATTCAAATCCTCACAGTTATGATTTTATTAGATTATTTTAGTCTTGACACGACCTTCTACGATGTGTGAGACAATCCTCATTATAGTATAATTGGATCAGTTTTTGCTAAAGCGTTTAATTGGATATCCATTCTTGTTTATATGTCAGTTTACGGGAAGATAGTTAAGTAGTACTTTGCTTAAATTTATCTACCTTTACATAGCGTATGAATATAAAAGTATGACTATTTTCTCTTTGTCATGCACAGAACTGTGAACAGTTGATTCAAACCGTTGAAGATACTGGTACAGTAATGCGAGAAATCAAGGATTTGGAAGAACAGGTGAGAAGCTTATTATGGCGATTTATAAATAATTTACAGGATGTCTTGGTAGGCTATTCATTGTGACATTACAAAAATGTTAAACGAACAGATGGCAAAGAAAAGGGCAAGCATTATTATGGTTTTCATGGATTATTTATTTCTTATAAAATATTGACTCTTTATTGTCTTCTCACTTTGCTTTATAAGGTGAAAAATTATTCATCTTTTTTTTATTTATATATATCTTATAAATATAAATCTTAAATATATTCGACCGGGGAACATTATTTTGATTCTTGTATGTATTTTAAAGCCCTGTTTGTGTTAATGATAATGTGTAATTAATAGTTATCATTTGTTGAATGTCATGTATTTATCTTGATGTTTTCTTATCATTATCTCCCTCATTTTCCAGTCTTCCTCATTTCCCATCAAAGGAATAACTGTCTGTATTAGAGTGCTTCCATACACTGTACATGTACACCCAAGTACAATGAAATCTATTTCATGAAATCTTTGAATATACATCATTTGATTGTGATTTTTATTTGCCACTGTTCTCTTACAGATTGAGATTGAAAGCAACAAGAAAGTATTGAGTAATTTGGAGAAGATCTCAGAGGATCTGCAACAAATGAAGAAAGAAAATGCCGCTTTAATCGCTAAAGTCAAGGGGAAATAGAAGAAAAGCAATATTGTCATGTTCATTTATATATGTGGTAAAATCAGAGTGCAATAAAGGTTTTTTTTGCATCATAGAATACAAGGATAATACATGTTACATTTGTTTTTGCCTAGTTTTTTAAAGCGGTAAAAACCCCCCCACATAATTTGACTGTTTATGATAGAACAGGTATTTGCATTTTCCTACAGTTTGAATTGCTTTGTGAATGAATGATGTTTTAGATTTGTGACGTTGTTATCGCTCATATTGAAGATATGTTCATATAAAAAAGATGCCATATTTTATTGTCCCACCCTTCCCATAATCAATATTATTTTGACAATTATTTGTTCAAAATTTAACTCAGAATTAAAATCTGTTCATCTAATTTTGATATAAAATTGTTTACTTTAACAATCATTTATAAATTCTTTTTATTACTGCTTTGTTCAGTTTTGCGCAGAAAAAAAAAGAAGAAATAGCATTCAAATCAATCACTGATACATGTGCTTGTGAGAGAGCTTTCTGAATCTTTTTACTGCTATTTGCACTCATGTTTTTTGTCCATGGGATGCGTTGGAAAGAATGAGATACGTGAAATAATAATGACAAAGCTGAATAAGCTACAGCATGACATATAGTCAGTATGTGTGAGAGTTATTTGCCCTAGAGATGTAATTATTATTATTCTTGTTTTTTTTCGTTTTAACTTATCATGAGAAATGATGTGAGAAGAAAAATTGAGTGTCTTCCCAAGGAGTTTCTTTTTCTTCTTTTCTTTTTTCATTCTAAATCATATGAAAAGTTTTTTTAGTAATGTAAGCAACAACCAAAAAAAAGCGGACATTTGATAGGTCAAAATGGACTGTACAGTCCTTTAAGATGCATAAGAGATGGTAGTCACAGATTTAACATTTTTGGGTTTTTTTCATGCATACTGTCTTAAAAGTTGGTGTATTTGATGGAAATCAATTCAACCAAAAGGAACTTATTCAGAAAGGGGCATTCTACCTTGTCCGTGGGGGAAATGTGCATGGGTGTTTTATCAGAAAGAGATATTGACATACCGATATTTGTTTTGTGAATAGGTCAAAAATAATCCTTATAATAATTGATATGGAAACAATATCGAAAGGAAAGTATTTTTTTACAATGATTGTTTATACTTCAGTTTGATGTTGCTGTGTTGTGTCTATTTGCATTGCTGCAAGAATGTGGTAGTATATTATCAATGGAATTTGTCTCTATCAAGGATTTTTGTTGTGACTTTTCTTTTGTAGGAAATGCTTGGTATAGATTGTGAACTATTCCTTAAACAAGAAATGTTTCAAGATTGTCATAAGTCTTTCTTCAGATCTTAAGAGATTGTTGTAAATCTCTCACAATTACTTGGAGATCCTAACGATTTGATTTTTCCTGGCCTACTCTCACATCAATTCCAATGAAAGAATTTTGTTCTTGTATTGGCAGCAGACTTAATTAGATTTTGAAACCTTATTAAAAAGTGACAAACATTTTCTGATCACCCATGTTCCTGATTATAGGTGTTCCACTCTAGTAGCCTTTTTTTTTTTCAAATGCTCTTAGGGTCTTTTTGTGTAGTCATCAAATGAATGGAAGAAGAAGAAGAAGAATGTATGAGAAGCTTTTGAGGAAGAACAGCTATGAGGAATCATATGAATATGTCTACCTTAAGGAACAGAACTCAAGGTGGTTATGAATATGATATTGTCGTTGTGTTACAGACATTGCAATTCGCTCTTCATTCTCTATTCACCCCTTAGATCATCAAATGGTGGTCAGGATGAATTCCTTTGGCTGGCATAGATAATCTTAAGTCCTCTTGTCTGCCTTTTTCCTTTCTCTCTAAATCCATCTCTGGCTACACTACGCGAATATTACTCGGGGAGGGGTTTGTTAAATATTTTATCCCTGTCTATGACCTTCATACAGATTTGCAAACCTGTCAAGGGCACAGAAACTTTAAATGATACATTTTTGCTCAAAATGAATTTTGTTTCTCTTCCTTTGTACATGGCTATAATTGCTCTTTTCCTGACAAAGGCAGACATAATCATACTTTAGTGTGTAATTCTTGCCTTCTTCAATTTTATCTGCTCTGTTACGCCCTTATTAATGCTTAAATTTATATGGTCAGTGACTTTACCTTTGTTACTCTGAATCCATGGTTCCCTAATCGCATCCCACCCTCTTCTCTACCATCCCACATAATGCACATACTTCATGAGATCTACTTTAACAGAGAGAAATAAATGTTTTCTTGTTCATACATGTGTGTTTTGTTATTGCAGAAGAATGTTTACTTACTTTGGTCAGGGCAAGCTATACCATCGAAAAGGGCAATCAAGTGTAGGCAATGAAAACTAATGATAGTACTGTCACCTCATTTGTGATTTGTATCAATGGATGTTGATGGAAGATACTATATTATTACAGTCCAGTCCAGATAATCGAAATCTGATTAACCGAATTTCTTTTTAATCGAAGAAAATACGATGTAATGAATTATTTTCTTTTTCTATATAAAATACTCGTGGTTTATTCGAATTCGAACAGCCGTTATTCTCTTTTTTAGAAGTGCAAGTGCTTGCCCATCACTTCAAAAAACAACTGTGGAAGGTCATAATGAACCGCCAGTTCTCCGTATCCACCCTCCCAAGCGTTTTAATGACTGAGCTGACTAATAACTAGACCCCTCAGGCATGTAATGGCGTGTTGTCCCCTCTCCGTCCCACCCGCCCTCTCTCTCTTCCTTCTCTACATTGACCAGCTGTCTTGTGTCATCCCTCTCTCCTTCTCGCGCTCTCATTATTAAGACTTGTGGTCTGCTGGCCACTGGCTAACAAAGGGGGTTGGTTATAAATAGATCTAACACACACAGTGATAACCACAAGCAGACCAATACATGTACACGGCACGAACAATAATATAATCATAGGCCTAACCTGCAACAACCCACACCCCACTCTACGCGTTTCTCTTTCTGTGCTGTCTTTCTTTATCGATCGATGGATTTAGATCTAGAAGTAGAGGGCCCACACAGCATTCAGTGATAACTACTGTGCTATTGTGTAACTTGTAAGGGTCAGGGCTGATATATCCGATCACCCCAGCCAGGGCCAAAGCCTACGTGTACAATGTGTAGTCTTTCTTTCTTTCTTATACAACTTGGCTTTCTACTCAAGCAGTCTAGGCCTATAGTTGACTGAACGCCACGCTAAATCCCACACATGCTCATTCTGCGGCCAAATCCAATTCTGATAAATAGAAGTCATTTGCTTTTCCCACCCAATTCAAATTATCAGGACTGCACTGTATGTTGAAAACATTCTAGTTAAACTGTTTTTAACTAGTAAAATTTATAATTCTTTATCTTAAATATACTCAATATATTATTTGATGTTTTCAAAGTTTTGCATGTGATTCAATTTCTATTTAAAGTGTTTGCATCTGTTAGCTCAAGAGTGATTTGAGTGTTAAAGTTATTTGATCAATGGAATATATCATTGTAAATCGTCATTTTTTACATTGAACTTTTCTATGTTAAGTCTTTCTAGTTATTGTACATAGGATTTGCAAAGTTGTTACAGATTATTTTGCCTGAGCTCTGTTATCTCAATTTGATGTATCATTGGTTTTTACAAACGCGTTGAGTCAGTTAAACCATGCTTTTTAGAAGATATGAAACCCATGGCCCACATAGTTAGAATATAATGATAGAAATATAGTATTCAAAATATATTTAATGTAAATAATAACTTAGTTTACTGATAGACATAGACTGTAGATTAGATCTAGTGTCTTTAACATTATGGTCATCCAAGTCCAAATTTGACATCTATATTTCTAATTCTGTGCTTCTCTCAAACAATCCAACATTTCCCACCAATTTTTGTATACATGTATGAAGATATACAAAATGACAAGGAGCATGAATAGCCACATTATAGAAAGCTGCCCTGGTGTGAGAGAAATACTTAGAGTTCCAAATTTCACTTTAATCAAATTATTTTGTCATGCGATTAACATCTTTATATGTATGAGGAGACAATCAGTCTTACAGTGGCAAAACTAGATGTACCCGAAAAGCATATAATATTATAATTCGTTGTCCATCTCACGTAGAGGCGTATCGGCAATTTCTCTGTTTTTTAGGAGAGCCGTTTAAAGTTTTGAGCTGATTTTCATATACGCATTTTTTCCTTTTACTGACAAACGATTCTTCGTTGGCGTACTAAATTTGGACACAGTGATCAATGGAACATTCTCCACGGTGTGAATGGGTCACATCCCTGTCATTTTGGCAATTTCCCGCCAAAAATTGGAAAATATCCCGATACGCCTCTACGAGTCTACGTGTGATTATTTTATTACATTTTTAGGCACATCATCAAAACCAGGATACGCCCATAGAATACAAAGAACATGTAAATTTCTTTGAAACTTTTAATCGTTTTAGAAGAAATACAAAATAACCAAATGCATATTGTGTAATCAGGCAAGTTTGCTACAAGCAGTAATACCTTAGTTACTGAATTTTAAACAAAAACTGATTTTACCATGCATCCATCATGGGGTGAATAAGGTAGAGTTCATTGACCACTTTGCAGTATTGAGGTAATATTGAGAAACGTTATTATGGCTTCTTTTTCTCATATCGCTCACGCCATACACCCAGATACCAAACACATACACACGCCCATGACGTACATGTCACATCTCTGCGAGAGTATCACACCATACACTCAGACACCAAACACACACACACACACACATGTCACATTTCTGTGAGAGTATCATGGTTTCCCATTATTGAAAATCAGTGGGTCCAAACAGAAGAGTAATAATAAATATCTCTATTTTTAGAGTACCGTATTAAAAGCTTTGGGCTGGTCTGAAAAAAAAAAATTGAAGATGTGTTTTATTTGGATTGCCTCCTTGATTTACACGAAGCTTAGTTATACATGTGCATCAATAAAAAGGGGCAAGAAACTTGGAAAACAAATACACACAGCTTAATGAGGCAACGACATATAGATAGAAGGTTTTGTGTCATCAGCTCTCACAAGAGCAGTTTTTCCTGGGCACAGAGAAATCAGGTCCTCATATTTTAAAGCAGGAATCGTGATGGGCCCACTGTTCAGTCTTAGCAGAGGAAACTTCTTCACATCAGCCTGTGGACGCTTCAAAGTGAAGGACATGTATGTCTCCTGATTGTGACTGCTTTTGTAAAAGACAGTAGATGGATGCTCCTTGGTTACTCTGAACTCCATGATTGTGGTCCACTTGTCAGGTTCCTTGTCATCTGAGTCTCTTCTCACACTGAGAATTTTCAAGTCTTGTGACAGTTTTTTAAAATCCCAGAAGTCTTCGCCTTGCAGTGGATGGACAGAGTAGGGGCGCTTTCTCCTTGCCAGTGAGAAAATTGGTATCACATTGCCTGCTTGTTTGAGCGCAGTGCTGATGGTACTATGAACAGAATCCCCCTCATTCTGTCCATGGAACGACTCAAAGTACCTCAGCGAGAGTTCCGCAAGATTTGTAGAATTGTTGATCAGGTAAAGCATCATTGCTGGAAAAATTGAATTTTTATTTTGCCCTGGGCACCCGTCTGAAAACAAGTATGCAACTCGTGTCCCCTTTTCGTCATATGCCTTCAGAGCTCTGTAGACCGCAGTGGCAATCTCAGAACTTCCATGTTTGCTCTGTGCTTCATGCCAGGTGAAACAGTCACAATCCCCATCAGCGACATTGTAAAATGTAAGGTTGTAATTTGCCAAGCGCCTTTTATAAAAGATGGCATTCTCCTTCGAGACCGGTAGATGTATGACCTGTTGAAGGTCAAATGTTGCACACAAAATATCTTGCTCTCTCTGTGCGACATCCTTGCATTTGGCCTTAATTTCTCGAACTTTTTCTTTTTCATCGATGTGCTTAGTGTAGCACTCTTTCAGCTCATCTTTTTGAGAATCAGTGCCCTTCAGAAAAGACATACACAAGGAACACTGGTCCTTTTTTGGCCTATGAAAGGCGAGGTTCATGTCGTTAAACACTCTTGTGTAAGTGTTGTAGCTGGGCGTGTCACCATCACCAATTTCTGCTAGGAACATGGCATACATCTCTGGTAGAGTTGAAGTCTGGTTTGAGGTATTCCTTTGAAGTAGACGCCCTGCAGAAGTGAGACTCAACTCTCGGAAACCGGTCAATATGTTTTAATATCTTTTCCCTCCATAGTCCATCTCTCTTTTTGACTTTGTCAGCCTGTCTCCCTCCTCTTTTTTCTGGTTCAACAATGCCTGTTTCATTGAGCTTTGTAAGTGCGGTACGTGCAGTTTTCTCCGATATACCCAGGGTGTTCAAGAAGAACTTTTTACATACACTGATTCTCGTTCCAGAAATAGTCAAAAAGTATGTGAGTGTGTTGCTGCGGCGAGCTGTGGCTGATTGCTTTTTTGCTTCCCTGTTTTCAATGTGATGTACAATATATTCACGTTGTAAGCCTAAGTCACCCAGCTGGTAGTAACCTTGGAACACTCTTTGTCTTTCCTCGTGTGTGATTGTGTGGCATTTACGTCCTAGAATTGTGCAAAATTGTTTTTCATCGCATGCTTTTCCTAGAATCTTTTCTGCCTTAATCTTTTCTGTTTTGGGGTTAATGTATTCTTTTCCAGAATTTCTTTTCTTCTTTGCTAAGGATCTATACGCCCTTTGTTTTAACGACTCTGCCGTCGTGAAGGGACACAATCCTATCCTCACGTGGGGGTGTATATGTCTATACGCCCGTTTGTGAGATCACAGATGAAGGCGAAAGTTTCATTTTCAATCACACAAACAGGTGTATAGACCTATATGCCTGTGCGTGAGAACAGAAGGATGGGACTGTAGGATACGCCTACTTCGAAAAACATGCACATCTCCGTAATGGTTATAGCAAGGGATACGCCACTTCGTGAGAACATACATCTCGACCTCCGCTTTCATGAACTATATCTAACTCCAAGCCTCAAAAATGAGCGATACGCCCCTACGGGAGATGGATGAGGAAATGTGGTTTGTGCCTAGATTTTTTTTCTGTCTATTCCTATGCATGTTTCTTTTCTTTGTTCTTGCAGGGCTATTCAGTTACTTTGTCTATCATTTAATTGATATCATATTCCGTATCAGTACTTGTGAAACTGTCACAGTGCATTTTCCTACCTCAAAGTAATAACCAGAAATTCTTAGACATTGATCGTGAGTTTAGAACATTGACCTTTCAACTTGTTTTGTTGTCTGCGCCTGCAGGTTTACTTGATCAACTTGAAACGTCGGCCAGCGCGTCGCTTCCGCATGCTGAAGGCTTTTGATTATCTTGGCATCGATGCTAAAATTTTGGATGCAGTAGATGGGAAGTAAGTGAAATTATGCTGATAAACTTACGAAACAATCATAAAAATGAAAAATATTTCACTACAATTTCCTTTCATCATTTTTTTGGGTTTAGTTTTACGTAAAAATCTGTGGATGTCATAATTATAATACTTACTCATCCTCTGTCGTGTTCAGAGAGGCATAAGGCTGACACATGGGAACGCCAAAGATCTCTGTTCTAAGCCTTCTTTCTGACCTCTCCCCATGTCCATCTTTGCTGCCTCATTTGTCTTTCAGCCGTCATCCTCCATGTTTCCATCCGTCCCTAATAACATACGGCTTTTCTCTCTGAGCAAAGATTTTTTTTAGTTTACAGTCTTATCCGCTTTTAATTTCCATACTCTGTATCATTGCAGGCAATTGAACGACAGTTACCTTGAGCATCTTGGCATTAAAATGCTGCCTGGCTTTGCCGACCCTTATCATGGAAGGTAGGGCTCACTTTGGTGAAGTTGAGTTGTTTTTTTCATGGAAGAAGGGCCACAGATAAATTGTCAACATATTTCAAAGGCCCAAACAAAGAAATCGAGATACCACCAGAGCATTTGAACCAATGTAATTCATCATCATTGAAACTACTATTTGTGTGTCAAATCTCTATTCTAATGCTCTTATTAGCTTATTAGCTGTTTTGTTTGCTGTTTTGCTTTGGGGTTGTTTTTTTGTTGGTCTTTAATTATTAAAAAAAATTATCAATGTGTTAAATTTGTAGTTTTTCATTGAATGTGGGTGAGAGTGTATGTGCAACAAAAATACTTTAAAGCATTCTCTGCGGTTTTTGATATATGTCTCAGTACTAGTAAGTAAGTATGCTTCTGTTTTTTTCATTCTACCATATTTAAAGATTTTTATTTTCTTTCCTTGCCCTCTTAATTGGATGGTTAGGGTTAGACTGCTGACTGAGAGGTACGGGGTTCAAATCTCATCCATGACCATCATGTATTGTCCTTGATCTAGAAAATTCACTCGGCTTAGGTGTAAATGAGTACCAGCAAGGGCTGGGGAGTAAAGCCTGCGATAAACTAGCTTCCTGTCCAGGAGGTGATCTTGTATCGTCTATTCGGCTTAACGCTACAGAAACCGGGATCTGTCAAGGCCTAGAAGAAACTTTACTACCCTTTTAATTCACCTGAAGACATCCATCAATAATTTATGAGGTAATTTTCAAATTATCAGAGAAGCTTGTTTTAAATTGTTTTTCAATCATTTTCCTTTCCCTGCACAGACCAATGACTATGGGAGAAATTGGCTGTTTCCTCAGCCATTACAATATTTGGAAAGAGGTGTGTAGTCATTTGTATTATCATTACTGTATATTCATAGAGCTTATTTAATGTCTGCTTACAAGAATTTAGTTCGGCATCACAGCTTTTTGTTTTTTTTGGGGTTTTTTTGTTTGACCATATTCTTCTCATTTTTTTCTTCCTTTTGATCTTCTTTTTTTCTTTTTTCTTTTTTCGTTCTCATCCTTCTTTTTTCCTTACTCTTGTCCTTTTTGTTCTTCTTGTTATTCTCTTTCTTCTTGGTCTTGTCATTCTTAAAAAAGTGAAGGAGGGAAAGAGGGAGAGGAACACACGCAGACCGAGACACAGACAGACAGACAATATGGACAGAAAGAGAGACAGGAAGAAAGGAGATGGTCTTTATATTGTGCAAATATCCAGACAGAAAAGGAGAGAGGGGGAGAGAGAGAGAGAGAGAGAGAGAGAGAGAGAGAGAGATAGAGAGAGAGAGAGAGAGAGAGAGAGAGAGAGAGAG
>JAUEKT010273727.1:0-11918 GCA_031762655.1 Doris verrucosa
CCCCCCCCCCCCCCCCCCCCCCCCCCCCCCCCCCCCCCCCCCCCCCCCCCCCCCCCCCCCCCCCCCCCCCCTCCTTAAAAAAATAGTACTGGTACAGATTCCTATGTGGCAACCTTTCCTGTTGGTAATGAGCAAATGGATGATGCAGCATCTCTTCCTCTAAAATTTGGTGGAATTCTGCTTCACACTGTGAGAAGAAAAATCAGTTGGGAAATGAGTATTAGTTTTCTCTCAAGACCAATTTTGCTTTTAAACAGTTTACCTTCAACAATCCTAATGTTATAAGAAAACAGTCAATTTCATTTATAAAAACTATAACAATAAGGAAACAAAATAAGAGATGACAAAAAAAAAAAAAGTCCTTTCATATTAGCAAGGAACTCCGCCCGGCCGGGGACGGGCCGGCCGGCGCAAGGGACAGGGATGAGCAAAGAAGTGTGTTGATTTCTCACAACCGAATGACAATTCATCTTTAAAATTAGAATTCAAACAAGAAACAGCAGAATTCATAACTGTCAAAGGCAGAAGACTGGAGGAGATTTTCAAAATTAGCGATCTAAAGAAGCACATAAATTCAGATCATTGAAATCAAATATGATTACTACAACTGACTAGTAAAAAGTAATCCATTCCAGCAAGCATTAATTGAAAAAGCAATAAATGGAGCATGAAAATCATACTCAGAGAAAGGGACATTATGATAATTACAGTAAAGCCCACTAGGTAATCATTTCTAGACAAACTCATCAAATGAAAAAGACCACCAAAAATAGTTATGCAAACCATAATTACTAACTTATTTCAAAGTCCCTGACAACAAGGCCTTGAAGCACACAAAAATTATCAACTCAGAATTACATGTACAAATAGGAAGAAAATTTTAGAGACACTAACATGAATCAAAACAATCTCAATATTAAGAATTTTGCTCATTTAAGACCATCCTCTGACCGCCACACTGCCAAGACTATTAGCAAGCAGCCAAATGCAGAAACTCTTCATGGTTACAAAAGAAGCAGAGATAGTGAGGGATTGGGGAAGGCGAAAAACTTTGTCAATGCACCAAAGCTGATCAGTGGTTAGCAACCTACCTTGATCATAGAAGATTGTGATTTATTGTTAACATTATTCAAAACAACTAAATCACTAGTCTTCCAGACCAAAGCAGGGATAGTAGCAAGGCATGAGGTTAGTGCAGGCAATCCCATCCACCTTTCAAATGCAAAAACCATCACCAACATAATAAGTTTCTAGTTAATGGCTTCTTTTCATTTGATAACTTAAAACAAAGATGACTACTTGAAGAGAAACATGTGAAAAATCCTCAATCCTGATTTTCAGTCACCAATCAAGAACTGTTCACACCATGCAAGCCATATCATACATGCTTATAACTTGTTAATTTAAAACTGAACATGTAGAATAGTACCTTGTCATTTTACGTACAATAACTTCAAAACTTCTTTTCAGAGATGGCCTTTAAATCTGTTATATTTCATTGAAACTCAACCAAACCCAGGAAAAAGGGAACTCAACCCATTAAAAATGGAGTATTTAACCATCCATCTTCATTAATTCAACAAACAATGAGAGAAACTTCAGAATACACTGTCGGTGATGTCAGCTTAGTTCAAAATTAAGATATCATCATGCATATTTAATTTCCATGAAAAGATATGAGCTGCAGAAATCACTTAACCATGGGGACTATGGTCAATTCAAAATTATGAACAAGTCTAAAATTCTCAATCTTAGCATGCTAGTAAAATAAAAACTGTTTTTTTTTTTTGTTTTTTTTTTTTTAAAGTAAATAAGAGGTAACTCTTCAGAAGACAAAGGAAGAAGTGGAAACCTTCACTATTTGCTTTTTTTTTTTTATAAAAGGGGATGGAATAATATAAATGAAGAGGATAAATAAAGATTGATTTCCATAAAAAGCAGTTAAGATGAAAAAAACCAAAACCAACCCAACTGCGATTGAGATATTAAAATATTTACAAGGTGTATATCAAGAATTTGTTCAAATTGGTAAGAGGGAAATAAAAGTTTTCTTTTATATCATACTTTGAATTGTTAGAGTACCAGTACTCACTAAATCATAATTTAATTAAGTGAAAGGTGAACAATTACGATTAACTAAAAAAAAAAAAAAGTCTCCAGTTTCAAAGGCTTATTCAAAGTTGGTCAATGTAGAATGTTTTAAATGATTGTCTGTACTACTAATTATGGCAAGTGACATTTTGAAATCTGCAGAAGGATAAGAATGTAAAGGAAACATGCAACCACATCTGATATATCATGCACAGCCTTTTTCGTGTGAATGAATGGTTATTCCGTAGAAAGGATGAATATGAGAAAAATATGAGGAAAAAAGACTTAAATGGTTAGAGAACTCAGGGTATATCTTATTCAAATGCATATACCCACAAGTCAATCGATTTGCATTTATGTCAAAAAGCAGTTGAGAAAATTTTTTACATGAATACAATGGCTCTAAAATATTACAATGTCAATTTAAACTTATTGCTTTACTATCAAAAACCAATCTTTTACCAGTGAGAGAATATTGTCTCCTATAGAAAGTAAATTTTCAAACTATCCAACGATGGTGGCTTTTTTTGTAAATTAATCCTTTTTGTGGATAAAAAATGTGGTTTCAGAATTGAGTTAAGTGAGACATCCATATATGTTATAATTTTTGCAGTTGTTGCATTGAATTTCAAAGAAATACATTTTCATTCATTTAACATTTTGCTGGATGACACTGGCGTCTAAGATTTTTCTTTTTACAATAGAAGAAAAGAAAAATGAAAGGGAAATGCTAAATTATGATGTACAAATAAGATTAAGGTTCTGACAACTGATCAATGTAAACAATCTCAATTTCGAATCGTATATGACTACTTAAACTTAAAATGAACAATATAAAAGTTAACTTTGTTGCCATACCAATAAGTTTTTTTTCATCCCTAAGTGGAGATTTAAATAAACCTTTTGTAAAACTGGAACTTTAGCCTCTTTTTGACAATGGGTAGGTGATGTTTTAGAGAATTAATGTCAGGTGTGTATTTATCACATAAAAATTGAATGTCTCTTTCATTCAACCATAGAAAAATCCTCAGAAATGTTTTATTAAGATAACACTGGATTGAGACTTGCCACTAATGAATGCTAGGTCTTCATTTTTCCCGCCTGTATTTACAGAAGGCAAGTTAATAAAATAGCATGCCTTTGCGTAATTCTTATTTCACGACACTGAAAAATAAAAAAAAATTAAAAAGGCTTCAAAACTATTCCAGACATAATCCTTTATTAACTAAAAGGGGCACATGCACATTCAAATTTTAAAAAGTGGCAACAAGGATTAAACAGTCCTATTATTCGGTGTCATTCTATTTGAGCTGCTTCTCTCCTTGGTAAGATAAATTAGCAGACTTTGATCTTACCTCAACTGAAGCAAATACTGTGCATTCTGAATCTGGTCTGGAGAGCCACTGATGCTGATAATTCTGTCATTAGATCCAGCAAGGGCTTCATCGATCACAATCTGAGCACATGATCTACGCCGGATGTCGGTGATACGCAACCCTCCCTTGCCAATGATAGCCCCAGCCAGCTGTTTGAACAAAGACACCATGCACACAAAATGTCATTTATAGTGACTGGCTGAAGAGCAATATTTCATAAATCAGATAGTTTTTTTTACTACGCAAAACAGCCTTCACCAGAATCTTTTTTAAATCTTTAGTGTGCCTTATCTCTCAGGTTCAGTAATTATTATCATAATAGATCTAGTCTTCACCACATCACTATTGTACAGGGTGACTGAAATATCATAAATGGAGTAGATCTAACGATTACAAAATCACTCACTTCATTTCATGTCTACTCAACATGAAACACAGATTGCCATTGGTCTAAAACTACACACTGTGCATTCCTTAATTACATTTCCTATGACTAAAATGCCAAACTTGAAAGCAATGTTTATGATGCAGCTTTCACATTAAAAGCAATAGATGTAGTCATCAGTAAAACCAATGGTTGGTTGGTTTGTGCGATTGAAGTAAAGTCAACCGCCCTACATAATGTAAGTAAAGTTTCTTCTAGGCCTTGACAGACCCAAAGAGCCGGAGCTTATCTTGATTTCTGAGCGTACATAAGATCATCCCCTGGACAGGACGCTAGTCTATTGCAGGTTTTATTCCCCAGCCCTTGCTGGTACCCACTACCACCTGACTCAAGTGAAGCAATTGGAGTAAATTTTCTTTGCTCAATGAAAATACAAGATGGTCGTGGATGGGATTCAAACCCCATACCTCTCGGTCAGCAGACGCCCAAACCACTCCACCATCGTGCCTTCGCAATATACAGTAGAACTCGGATTCAACGATTTTAAAAAGTTTGTTGGATGCAAAGTTCGTTGGAGCCAATGTCACAAACCCAACAAGGGAAATACCGGATAGAGCCAAATAAGTACCATTATTTCTACACACAACTGTCTACAAGACCACTCAATTTTCATTACACAGTCGCTCTAGCATCAATAACACATTTAACCCATGCTAACCACAGAATCTTATAAGCTAAGGGATGCTTAAGGCAATTATCTCCAAATGGGACCATTCCCCCTTTACCAGATTTCGCACTTCGTAACCTGACCAGACCTGTCTACTTTGGAACTACAAAATTAGTAATAATGCTGATATTTTTTTTGTAATTTGTAGTCAAAATCAGTAACATTCTCCATGTCGACTGAGAGGATCTAAGATGCACACAAAACGTAAAAAAAATGCCTGAACTGCAATCAGAAAGCTCATCTTTTCTTGTTGGAGGAAGTCTTCAACATGATTCTCGAATAATAATTTGCGCCTAAACTTGAGATATAGGTTTACTGCTTCAAAGGGCAGATTCGATAAATCTTATCATCAAAGATCACACCAGCTGAGAATACTGTTTTTCCTATTGGTGTCACCAATACAATGTCAACATTAAATTTGTGCCAAACACAAAATTTAGTGCCACAATTAAGAAATGCTAAAAAATCGTAATTTACATGGTATTTTCGTAATTCAGTAATTTGCATCCCATTTTAGTAACAATTACTGAAAATTCGTAATACTAGGCAGGTCTGCCTGACACCTCATATCGAAATGGACTCGACCAAGATTCATTGAGAATCATTTGATCCGCAAAGTGGCCATCTACTGTGACTTGTTGACCAATCAGAGAGCTAGTTTTAAACCTATAGAGAGCCGAAGAGAAGAAAAAAACTAACAATTGACCCCTTAGTGACCACACACGCCCATTCTTGGCTGCCAGTGCCCCACTCCTTCCCCCTCCCTTCTCTTTGTTTTTTGTCTGCTGATATGTTACGAATTTCAACTTGATTTCTTAATGGGATAAGAGACTTTTGTGAGATTGCCTCCACCCAACTAGTTCGTTGGAACCGAGGTCGAGTCCGAGATTGGTTCCTTGAATAGGCGATAAATTACTAGAGCCAATGAAGGAAAAAAAACGGATTTTTCTCTGTTCGTTGAATGGCAGGTGCTCGTTGAGTCTTGAGTTCTACTGTATAATGTATCACCACAAAAAAATCATAGAATATAAAGGAGGGCCATCATAGAGGTGTCTTTGTTATAAAGCACAATGGACTGTCCGTTTTTTCTTGAACAACATTACACTTACAACCTACTGGCCAACTGTGACGACTACGAAGAGAAAATTGCGACTTTTCGAAAATACACACAGGACACTATTTCTGAATATTCAATTGGTCCTCTGAATACAATAAATATGGAGGAGGTGTCCTTCACCTTTGCCCTACCCAAAAACAGAGCCGTCACAAAGAAAGGGTTGGCCACTTAGAGCAATAGTGTATTTATGATGTGATTCTCAAAGTCCAGGAGCTTAAAGGGATACGATTATCTCATTCGCAGTAAATTCTTCTGGTGAGGCTTCTTGTGAGCTCCTGGTGCCTGAACCGCTGTAAAGGGAGCGGATTATACTCAAGAAAGGTTTTTAACCCAGAAAATATGGTTATCATTTAGAATTTGTGTTTAGCAAAGATAATGAAATAGCTAGATCAGTTATCAACACATAAGGACATTATTTTTAACGAATGAAAAAAAAAAGCAAAATTAACTTCTGAGAGCAGATATGAATAATAAACAAAAATATAAAGGTGAGAAGAAAAGTATTAGACTTAAGTCTTCATTAAATAGCATTTAAAGTACCATATAGAATAGTTGTCTGATTTTGCATTATTACAAAGTACGGAAATATTAAAACCACCTTCTATATAATCTCAGGTCCATTAGCAGTCTATCCTATTGTGCTGACTGGACTTTGGGTTTTGACAAACTGATAGTCATGAAGAGTGGGCCTTTCCCACTCTTTTTCCCTTATATTGCAAAGGTCATAGTTGAGCGCCTTACTTTGACATTTTGGGATAAAGACACTTCAAGAGGTTAAAAGCAAAATTATTCTCACATCTTTGGGAATGGTTACTTGTGTAGTTTCATGTTCACAGTCCTCTCCAAATGCCATTCCCTGACCTCCAACAAGATTGGTCTGTGGATTATAGTTTGTCGTTTATGTGAAATTCTACTGGAATTGAGAGCAAGACAGAGGCTGAATGTGTGGGTGATCTTGATTTTCATGTATGCGGTTAGTAAATCAATTAAAAAGATAGATGCAAGCACTGCTAATGGTCAGCTTTTGAATCTAGTCTCCAATACTGCAATTGCACAATAGCTGAATTTTGCAAATTAATTTTCCATTATTTTCAAACCCTTATCAAGAAAAAAATTAACCTGAATTACTTTAAAAAAGAATAACTGAAAATATGCAAATAGAAAGTATCACATTAAAATAACTTCTTTCACTTTATTTTTTCTGTGAAATAGAATTGAGAAAAAAATAAAGAGTAATCTGAAATGATCAGAAACTTGTAAAAACATTCTCACCATGTCACCACTGAAGTCCTGTTGAAGTCCACCTCCTCCAATTCCAAAACCTGCAGCCCCAATACCTTTAAAGAAAAAGAGGGGAGTCAAAGAATGGTTGTACTTAGTGATATGTTTCTAAATGATAACACGTCAATCTTTGTATTGCTTGACTTATATGGACAGTAAAATGTTTCTTTGGGTGTTTGTTTGAAAATTAGCCTATCAAATTAGCCATTTACAGTCACCTTAGGGTAAATTAGGAGGTAACAACAAAATGAAAACAATTCTTTAAACTAATTTGATAGAAGGTAAAGACAGATCAGATATGGATCTACCAGCAGTGCCCACAAACCGCCCTCAAGAAGCATCACGTAGGAAAATAACACTGACTCATAGATAAGAATGAAAGAGAGGGGGACAGGATCTGAAAATATCCTACTCTTCCATCAGGAGATGAACAAGAGACCCAATGTCCATACCAATAACAGCATCAAATAAGACGGACAACATGAAAAACTAGACCTTTAATAGGAAAAGAAATAAAAACTAAAGAACATAAAATTTGAAATTTTCTTCATTTCCTACTTTCAATCATGTCATGGTAAATGGAGAGGAAACTGCAGTACAAAATAATAGTGTCGTACGTTTTTTTCTTGTTTTTTTTTTTATAAAGGTAGAATGAAAAGAAATGGAATTGTCATGTTATCAATGGGCGAATGGGAGGAAATAGTGAGATGAAATGCTATGATATCAGGCTTGACAAAGGAAAAACGATACAAATAATAAGCTGCAAGGAAAATAGAAGTTTGAATCATCTAACTTACCTCTTGACATTCCCATATTGTTGGCATTCAGGTTTCCCCTAAGGAAATGGGAATTAAGAAAAGAAGAAAAGAAACAAGAAAAAATAAGACAACTCAGGCAAATAAATGTGAGTTACAAGTCTATTGTAGGATTTCAGACAGATGAAAAAAGAAAGAAAAGTAGTGCTTTTTAAAGCCTTCTCTGAGTACAAATTTTGGGTTTTTCCATTTTTTTCCTAATTGGAGAAAACATTTTTTGGAATATTCGGTTACTTTTCAAAAGGTTGCGGATGGCATGCAACAGCTTTAAGGGCATGGGCGGGGTGGCAGTTTGTGGCACCAGAGTTTTAGCAATCAATAGCAAGGGGTGGGCAGTACTCATAGGATAATTCTCTGAGAGGAAACTATGATACATCCACAATCAATAGCCTTCTTTTTGATCTTTTGTACCATGTGCAATAACAGTAATATTATTCCAATTATTTCAATTAAAAAATAATTTAAAAAGTTGCAGACAGAATCTAAAATTGAAACAAAGGCAATGTTTAATCTAAATTGCAATTTCAAACATTAAGGGCAATCTGAAGTGAAAGGAAAAAAATAAAAAGCCATCTCTTACAATGTATGCGCTGCTGGATATAAAACCTGTCCCTTTTGTGTCCCCTCACCTCCCCTCCCCGTTTATGTCAATCCTTTAAATAAGGGAACCACTGGGATACAATTACAGTGAAAGCCCCAAAGCAATTCAAACAAATCTGAGTGTGACCTACCTTATAGATCTGCCTCTGCCAAAAACCGCCCCACGGCCCATGGCCAATTCCATGTCGCCACCCATGCCCCCGCCAAACGACTTTCCTCTTACGCCCCCACGCATGCCACCACGCAAACCCCCTTGTCCAATTTCCATGCCAAAGCCTTCCATACCTCTGCGAGAGGGGAGGGGAGGGACGGATACAAAGTTGGGGAGAGGGGGAGCACAGGGCGGTCAGGAGGGGAAAATATACAGCAGGGGGTAAAACATGGGGAAAGGGAGGGGCAAGGTAGATGGAGACAGCTTGTTTGACAAGCCAATCACGACAACAAAGCTAAAACGTTAAACCCCGACATCACCTCTACTTTTGTCAATGCTATTCGCTTAGAGGCCGCTTCTCATGAAGACATTACACGAATGAAATCTTTTAACTAACACATCCCCGTTCAAAAAATGAATGTGACATGTGGCATGGGAAAGTCAGGTAATGTGGAAGAATTATTTACAATCTTGAACATCACAAGTGCAGATCACTTAAAAAGTCCTCAGAACCAAAGTTGACTGATAAGCATTAAGATTTGCTGACCTTTTTAACTTAAGACACCATCAGAAGTAGATTGTTAATGTCATTTACGACTTTTAGCTTAAAAACTACAATTTTAAAAAAGCAAAACGCCCTTCATTTCATCGCCTTGAACACTTCTTTTAAAAATACTTGGATAAGTCTATGAACTAATGTGAATCATACAAAACAATGGCAATGCTATACCAAACACAAATTTGGTTCAGAGAAAGTCATGGATTGAGTTACATGTGGGAAGAAACGAGTATGTTTAGGGGAGGAGATTACACTGGCTTTCCTTTGCCACATCTACAGTAGAAGTAGAAATACAATACGATACCTTTGGAGCAACAATCCGACACGTGCCATTATGCAAGTTGGTGTTTGATTATTGCACCCAGGTATCGAATACTTAAATATTACTCCCAACTCAGAGAAACTTACAAAAACAAAACAGAGAGATCATTTCCCAAATCTTTGATACGATTAACTTGTGCATAATGAAGAGCCAGCAAGAACAGCTACTGGTAAGTATAAAAGGGCAAGAATGTTTTTGACGATCGTTTCCAATATAACTAGCCTATAAAGGAAGAATACGTTGGTGCACACTAGGTAAGGTAGTCACTGCCAGAGCGGACTTACATTCTGCCCCCGCGCATGACTCCCCTGAGGCCCCTGGGGGGTGGGGCAGCCCCCCGTGGCAGGCCCTTGCTGGCCTTGCTGTCCCCTGTGATGAAACCGCCGTATTCGGGCGCCAGGAACTCGTCACTGAAAGATGGCTCATATGGGTTGATTGGTCCCTTGGGAGGGGCCTGAGAGGGTGGACCAAACAATATTTCACATATTTGCATTAAAAAAATTGAGATTACATACATTTTACAGCAGTTTTATTTAAAATTAAACACTATCATTTAATGCAAAGATCTTTTTCTTCTTCCACTAAGATGCGGGTTTCAACAGCTCTAGAAAATATCAATCAGAAAGGGACTAACACATTGAAAATTCATGCCATTGGATATGTCATACATTTAATTTAGATGCAAAACATTTAATCTCAAACAAAAAAAGAAGCCTTTCAAAAAAATTTAATTTATAACCATCGTTAATTTGTACCCTAATTTTAAAATGACATATAAGTTTTTTCATATAAAGCAGCTATCTCAGATCACAAAGCACCAATCTGAGAGACTATGGCTACCTGTTGCAAAAGCTCCTGAATTTCTTCAATGCATCCAACAACGATAATTGGTTTTCCAGAGATGGCAACGACTCTGTCAGTAGAATTGGGGCAACAGGTGGAGAAGACTTTGATGTTGGCTCCAGTTTTCTGACAAACAAATAATGATCTGCATTAGTATGAATCATTATGATCATTTATAAATAGTAAGAATTCTTTAACATAAGAAAAATGAATGTACAAGGGCACAAGGCAAAATGTCACGAAGAAATGAATAATGCACTGTCAACTCACCTCTCGTAGCTCCTTGACTTTACATCCTCCTTTACCAATGATACAACCAGCTTGACTTTGATGCACTATCATTCTCATTTCTGCTTCCCCATCACAGCGTTTGTTTCTTGCCTGCGCATAAAAGATAATTTGATCATTATTTAAAAATGTTGTTCTCCTTAACTATTCAACATACTAGATGTGAACACTTTAAAAATTAACAAAAATTCTGATTACATTAACAACAACCAGAAGCCGTATGTTGTGATTAGTTCCTCTTTTTTCTGTTATCATAAGATCCTGCCAACCTTTGAAAATCCTTATTATGACAAACTTTTACTTCGGTGCTTTAAGTCCATAAAGAATTTTGAGGACTCACATCTTCCATTTCAGGTAAAACATCCAGGAGTAACTCTAGGACTGTTCCCAATTCAGCTCCAACGGAAAGGACCCTGTGGAAATGGAAGTTAAAAAAAACAGCTAATTAGAAACACTTTTTCTGATGTTTTTTCATTGTTTTATCCTACAAAATAAAAGGAATTAGTCATTTTGCATCTTAGGTAATATCATTGCTTATTGTTATGAAGATATTTGTGGTGCAGTAATCACACTTGACAATTTGGTGCAAGTTTAAGAATGTGGATCTATGTCTAGGTCAAACTTGTACGCAAAGTATTGAACCTAGAAAAATACAAGAAAATTCTTTCTTCCCGAGGAGTGCCCAATTTTAGAAATTTTAAAGTTTTGAAACCTTCCAATCCAAGGAAAACAATATGTGAAACTGTTGAGGGAAGTAAAAGAAATAAAACATTATCATAATAAACAGAATGCTAAACATGGATGGAGAGGAAGAGGGAATATGAGGGTAGGGCAAGCAAAGATATGGAACAGGCAAAACACCAGTACGGGGATGTAGCATGGGCATCTACAGTTTTAGCTCATCGTTTATAACATTGCCATCTTTATTGAATTGTTGTGGTGCATGAGGTGCTTCTAGTATGTCTCGGTGCTCTTCTTTTGTTCTGCTTTTATTCAACTCAAGGGTTTGTTTTGTTTTGGTTATTAAGGCTTCTTGATATTTATTTTGGTGAGCTAACTTCTTACAATTATTCCACGGCCATCTTGCTTGCAGAGGGGTGGGAGGAGGGCTATGTGGTCAGCGTTTACCTATGAGGGAAGGGCTGATGACTATGGCATGATGAAGTCTAGTGATCAATAATGGAAAGGGTGCATGGGACAGCCAAGGGGAGGAGACTGGACACCAACAGAGATTAGGGGATGGGATATCATTTTCTTTATCTATATAAACGGCAAATGTGTTTCATGAATTTCAAAGGTGGGAAAACAAGTTGCTGGGGGGGGGGGGGGGGGGGGGGGGTTTTAAACAAATTTTTAAAAAGGT
>JAUEKT010273837.1:0-11917 GCA_031762655.1 Doris verrucosa
TATTATTATTATTATTATTATTATTATTATTATTATTATTATTATTATCATTATTATTATTATTATTATTATTGTTACTAGCATCATCATTATATTATCTAATTGTTTAGGGAAATTTAAAATTTATACAAAATTAATATATAGTATAGATCAGTTTGGATGCTATTGTCATTATGTTAAACAAACACGTTGTCATTGTACATTTTTTAGTTGTTTTTTTTCTATCAATGATTAAGAAACCAAAGGTGAAGTTGATTTCTAAATAAACTTATTTTTTTCTGATCCCTATAAACTTTTGAAACCATTAGTGAATATTATACACAAAGGGCCATTGGGCTGAGCATACATTCGCCTCTGTTAATATTTTATAATAATCCTAGAGATAACTATGCTGAGCGAGCCAATGCCCTTCCTCAATCCAGGGGACATAATCAGATTCTGATCTTGTGTCTGAAAGAGGAAAAATAAACAGGGAGTAACAGTCATATTATGGAGGGTTATTGGTTTGAATCAATAAATATTCTTACCAACAATCCTTTGAGTTCTGTCAATGCACCATTTCCTTCTTCAGGAGTTGATTGCTGCGGAAATTAATTGGAAAAGAGAAATTATTCAGAAGCAGAGTAGGTATGCAACTATGAAATATTGTAGTAGTCTGAAAATAATTTTATGCTGTGGATGGCCAAATGCGATTGATAAAATATATAAGACATTAATTATCAATGTGAAAGTACTTTACAGAAGGTAAAGTATTTGTAGTTCCTTTTATTGGAATAGTAGATGAATATTAAAGAATGTAGTTAATGTTTACTGCTTATCAAGCAAATATGTATATTGCAGATTTGGTTAGGAACTCTACTCCTCTATTCTTATGATAGGATTTATCAAAATTATTAAATTTTCTTGGCATCTTTATATTAATTTTTCTTTTCTTATTAATTCAAAGACCTTGAGATTGGATAAGTATGATAATCAAAATCATAAATTGTGTTTATAATAAATTTATGGTACATTGCTTAATTTCTAGTGTAAAGCTCGTGCATATTTCGAACAAAGATTACCGGTATTTTAAACAAAGATTCAGAGACTGACTTTTGATCTGCTTGCATTATCAACATCAGTGTTGTATATTAAAACTGTACTTTTAGCTTAGCAGGAGGAGAAGGAAGAGATAGGACAAAAGTGGTAGAATCAAAAGAAGATAAGGAGAACATAATTATAACCGTATAAATTCAATCAAAAGGAAATTTTACAGACTGGGCTATTCTAAAAATTAAATGAAAAGTATCAAAAGGAGTAGCCTGCTTTCTAATGCACTTGAATGACGTCACATGTGAATGCCTTTTTCATTCACAGCTTTCCCGTTTAATAAAGGTTATATAGCATTCACGATGGTTGAAATTGGTACAGAAATTAACTTTACATAAAACTGTAGTTGTATGTTTAGAGAACGACACTGACAATATGATAAGTATCCTTGAAACAATATTTCCACGTAATTCATGCTAATGCATGCCAGTTAATAACATATCATGAAAGTAATATCATCACATATCAAGTTACCAATGTTTCTTTTAGACGACTTGGCAATAATGGCCTTTTTCATGGATTCCACAAAGAGGGCCAGTATGGCTGAGATGTCAGATTCTTATAAACGTCAGTGACAGCTAGTTTTATCTTTTTATCGTCATATATTCGCGTTGAAGGTTTGCCCCCACCGCCCCCTTCCCCTTTCTGTAAGTGCAATTAAATATTATTTGACAATGTCTATGCATAATATTTTCCTATCGAACACATTGCTACTTCTAATGATTCTTTTATCTTTGTTTTTCAATGTAAATAATAATAATAAATGGTTTCACAATGACAAAGACGTTTGCCGTGAACCATGCACTATTGGTTTTGCAGATCTTTGAACATCTTTTTTATTCAAGCAATGATAACCAAAGATGATTGACTTAAACTTTAAGCTACGATCTTATGCCCGTGAAATTACATTCCTGTATTGGAACATTAAAAATGGAATGCTAAGGTAAATCAAAGATAATTTTTGCTTCACATGATACTGTTTTGCTGTATATAATGACTTTATCATTCACATTGACACATTCTGTCATTATCTAAAATGGCTCTTTATTCTACACTTTTCAAAATGGGTAGCTATAGTTGTGTAATTTTGTTTAAATATCCTTCCTTATAAATGTATGCTTTGAAGTCATAGAGCTGTTAACTCGAATCCATGTAAGTACAAGAAAGTGTTCTGGTCAAAGTCATTCATAAAAACATTCAAACCAAGCACATTCCTAATAAGACTATACTCTTGCGTGTACAATGTCCATGGATAGACATTCATGCACATAATATGGTAATTGACATACAATGAGTTTTTTAGTAATTATATGTTTAAAAATTTTCAGGATGAAAATGAAATGCATAGATTACCAGAAATAATACGTTTGAAAAAGAATGACCTAAAAAATACAAATAAAACTCTAATGCCTTGTTTACTGTTCAAAGGTATATAAAACTTAACAATGTTTAGAATGTAAGTCTGATACCCTATTAAAGATGCAAATGCAGTGAAAAAAAGGATTTTATTAATGAATAAAAACCAAAATGCTTGGTTAATTCTAACAAATTTATCAGGAGACTACATCAAAAGGGAAATTTGGATATACTGAAGTAAGGAAAAATTTCAACCAACATGCAAGTCTTTTCCGTCATGCATTACCACAAAAAAATGTGTGGCATGCATGCTTATATTAACCATTGTAACACAGATTCTGTGACCATAACCAATCAACTAACCTCTACAATATCAAGCTTGAAAGTTAAGAGAGATAGTGAAAGAGAAATAATATGCATCAGCAATCATGATAATGACGGTAATTCAACTTGAAGTCAACAACTAACTGCCTCTGTGAAACAACCTGAGGTTTCATTCCCTCAATCAATCTGAGAGTCTTATGTAGAACCTATATTCTAGTGAAGTCATTTAGCATCTTTAACCGTTCAAAATGATATTTACTATATCTCACTTATAAAATCTACTGATTGATGTGTACTAAGAAATATTAAAAATATAATGAATCACTCAAATTAAAAGTTAATGTCTTTATACATGGAAAGAGTCTTTGATAAGTCTAGTGTAGGTTTAAACGTTTAAAAAAAAGGATAGGAATCTATTAAATAATTTAAGAAAAATGTGCAACAAGTAAGATATTTAATAACATGGGTAAAACACTGATACAATTTTAAAAATCTTGTCCACAATGAAAACATTCATCTTTCAGAAACATGTTACAAATTCAATCTTTAAAGTGAAAAATTGTTAAATGCATAAACTAGGGGTAATTGTTGTTCTGTTCAAAATCTTCTAATGCCTATAAACACTGACATGGGAAGCAATTTTACAAAATTGTATACTGTTGGCTGAAAGTAGTTATTATGAAAACAGGGTTGTTGGGTTGTTTTTTCGTGTTACTGTTTTTGTAAAATTTTGCACATTCAAATTTGAGTGATGCCAATACCATGAAACTGACAAGTTTCCAAAATACATGACTCAAGTGACAGCTATCTCAAAATGTTCTCTAGATTTGCATTCAATCCAATTTTTTAACCGTTCCTTGCAAAATCATTAAGCCTCAAACATGGCATCATATGTTTTAGCACTGTACAATAAGACGTAAATAGAACATTTCATGAAATTCCCTCATTTTAAGCAAGTATCAAGTTTTTGAGTGTGGTCCCAGGTGATAATATTATATATAAAATAATCTTTTTGGGAGAGATGTCATGTATCCACATCACAAGAGGGATGCTGATAGATAATCCATGATGGTGTACATAATTTCTTCATTGACGAATTATACCAAACAATAAAATCTTTAATTCACAGCTAACGGAACGCATTGGGCAAGCCTGGAAGAGTTTTAGAAAAACCTGCTCCACTACATTATGATATTTATTCAGTGTACCAGGGAAAGCCATAAAGGTTTGGACTGGAAAAGGTTAAATAAATTTAATGGCAAATGGTTTGGACTGGAAAAGATTAAGTGAATTTGATAACAGAGGAATATTTCAGACAAGCAAGTGGTGCCTCTGGTTAGCTTTAGTGTCCATTCACTAAAACAAAAACAAGTTAAAGGGAGAACAATGATGAAATGTTGAATGCAATACTCAGAAAATGAGGTAAGAAGGGAATAAACAAAACAAGGATTTATCATGAACAGGTCAATAAGCATCAAGATTACAGGTTGTGTAGTTGTAGTGGTCTTAGAACCCTTTCCTTGGTAAATCTAAAATCAAGGCGTTAGATGGATGAGGAAAATGCATGAACTTCTCCAATACATAATCCGAGTCACTGAATCTATCTCACATGTTTTGTGATTCCACAAATTTCCTTTCTATTCTGTTAGTGTTTTCGTTATTTATTGACATTTTGTTCTTGCTTTGCTTGATTAGAAATATTCTTTTCTATCACTGCGAAACCGATGGCTATCTTCTTCTTCTTCTTCCTTTAGGTTGGACAACTCAATAAATGAGTAAGAACTCTAACACATACTTTTAAAATGCGATTCAGCAATACGACCCTTTCAGTAAAAGCATAAATAAAAACAGGAGACAAAGGGTCTAAGCATAGCTTATCACAATTTATTCAAAAAACCTATTCCTTTCCTGCAAAGCTCAAGTGAATGAAATAGTCACCTGGTGTCAGGCAGGAAGAGATAATTCTTGTAATGTATTACAGCTCAGATGTATGGCCACAAATCTCAGATAGCTGAAATGCCATTATACTTTAAATCTATCAAGATTAATCTAATATCTTAAGAACTTTAAAGTAAATTCCTTCTAGGCCTTGACAGACCCAAAGAGCCAGAGCATATCTTGGTTTCTGTAGCGTTAAGCAGTTGATAGCAGCTTTTACTCCCCAGTCCTTGCTGGTACTCCTTTACACCTTGAGTCAAGGCAAGCAATTGGAGTAAATTTTCTTGCTCAAGGAATATACCCAATGGTCGTGGATGGTATTCGAACCCCGTACCTCTTGGTCAGCAGTCTTACGTCTCGAAGATATTTAATAGGTCTGTTATTAATACGAGCATAAGTTAGTCCATGCACATTGTCAAAAGCTTAGAATGGTAATACCTGTGCCTTCACCATCATTATCATCATCATCATCATCATCATCATCATCATCATCATCTTTGTCATTATCATCAATATATTATTATTGTTTTACCGGGGCATATCTTCCGCATGGGCGCAGACCGCCTCCTGCATCAAACTTTCATTACCTACTTGAAGAGCTGGTCAACTAGACCAGCAGGCACTCTGCTACATGGGCTGGATTCTATGTCCATTGACGAAGTGTGACTCTAGCTAGGAACAGACGTGCCTGGTCCCGTTATGTGAACTCCCTGTAACCGTGACACTTTTATGCTGATGTAGCATAGCACCTTATAGGTGCCGTACTTAATGTACAATGCAACTCATGCATACATTATTAATGTTGTTGTTGTTGTTGTTGTTGTTGTTTTTGTTGTTGTTGTTGTTGTTGTTGTTGTTGTTGTGTTGTTGCTGTTGTTGTTGTTGTTGTGTTGTTGTTCTTATAAATAGTAAAGTTCCTTCTAGGCCTTGACAGACCCAAAGACCCGGAGCCCGTACCTGTCTGTCAGCAGTCTGATGCCCTGATCACTCGACTGTTGTTCTTGTTGTTGTTGTTGTTACTGTTGCTGCTGTTGTTGGTGTTGTTATTTGTTCTAATTAATCGGTCCTAATATACCAAATGAGATGCTTGGCTTTATGGACTTACAAGCTTCGGACTTGGGCCTTGGAGATGCAAGATCACTACTATGAGTATGAGTATGAGTACGCATAGTTCTCGCTTTTACAACGTACCATGGACCAGTTAAGATTTTGTTTCAACAAGCTCTAAATCAGATTTGAATCTAGCTGTATATCTACTGTAGGCCTCTAGGGTAAGCACTATTCTGGAGTCGTATAGTTCATTGTCTTTCAAGAGTTCTTACTCTTTTAGGTCACATCATAAATATTACACGTGTATCAATAACAAACTGAATTTCCACTGGCCCCTTTCTTTAAAAAAAAAACAACCCATAAACAAGTAAAAAATTGACCACTGTATATCTAGAATCTAGATCTGGATCTAGATCTAATATAGCATATGATCTAGATCCAAATCTAAATTAATAGATTTTAGTTTAGTCTATTATGTAGATCTAGACCAAGAATCGTCTTAATTGGTTTAAAATGAAATGTCACTACTGATAATCACTGACTTTCTTGCTTTAAATTGCTAGATGTTTAATCTAGATCTAGATCTAGATTTGTAGTGTGTAAGTATCTCAATCAACATGATACAAAAACTGTATACAAAGTTCTTTGCTTCCCTCCAAAATAAATTAGATCTAGATTTATGTTTTCTATAGTTTCCTCTTCCGTTTCCGAAGTCCATGGCTGTGCAGAAATAATGAAAATCACGTCCCGTGAGGGATTTTCCTAATTTCAAAAACGGTACCCTTATTTAAAAAAGCGCCCATCGAGCTGGAGCTTATCCCGGTTTCAGTAGCGTTAAGCGGAACAGATGGTACAAGATCATCCCCTGGACAGGACGCTAGTCTATCTCATGCTTTACTCCCCAGTCCTTGCTGGTACTCAATTACACCTGAGTCGAGTGAGGCAATTGGAGTAAATTTTCTTGCTCAAGGAAAGTACACGATGCCCGCGGCAGGTTTGGAACCCGGTACCTCTCGGTCACTAGTCCGATGCTCTAACCACTGAGCCACCGTGCCTCCTTCCACAGTATAGGTCATGAACAAACATCCCTGTCTTGGGCAAGACTACCTAGCCTCATCCATGTAAATCCATTCTGAATCATTTCCGTTATGATGCTCCTCCTCTTTCCCGTGGCCTGCCCCTTTGCCGATCTCTGTGGAGGTTCCATTGCAACGCTTGTCTTGTGATGCTGCTCTTCTACCATCTCAAGGTGTACCCTGTCCAATGCCATTGATTTCGTTTCTGTAATTTGTTCTGTTCTTTCTCGGATGACTTAATTACTTATTTTAGACGTACATGCAATGCATTAACTCTTTCTCAGACATTCGGTGACAAAAGTCTGTATACAAGTTCCATTATAAATCACAAGTAATACAATGACAACATCAAGTTGAAGATGAAACAAAACACATTGATGAAACGGCAGCTCAAATTGTTCGAAACGAGAGCCTTATAAACAAACATGACAAATTACTCGTCTCCATAAGACATTTCAGACCTTGAGCGCAATAAGTCAGCAGTTCCACAGTGCTTACAAACGTTCTGAAAAGTGTTGGTAAAATCATCTCTAAAGCAAATCAGTATTGGTCAATGTATGTTCTATGCAGCAAGACCATCCATGATCAATTCTTCCTCCAATTTAATTTGATTCAGGTGTAGAAATGAATCAACTAATTGGTTCAAAATAGGCAATCATAGAGGTAAGTAAACTTGGATTCAATGTTTCCAATTTGGGCAAATTAGCACAAATGCCGAAGATTTGCAAAGTAGCACAAATGCCGAAGATTTGCAAAGTAGCACAAATGCCGAAGATTTGCAAAGTAGCACAAATGCCGACGATTTGCAAAGTAGCACAAATGCCGACGATTTGCAAAGTAGCACAAATGCCGACGATTTGCAAAGTAGCACAAAGGCCGAAGATTTGCAAAGTAGCACAGATGCCGACGATTTGCAAAGTAGCACAAATGCCGAAGATTTGCAAAGTAGCACAAATGCCGACGATTTGCAAAGTAGGCTAGCACAAATGCCGACGATTTGCAAAGTAGCACAAATGCCGCATATTTGGAGGCACGGTGGCTGAGTGGTCAAAATGGTGGACTGCTGACCGAGAGGTACCAGGTTCGAACCACGTTCATGACCAACATGCGTTTTATTCTTGGTCAAGAAAAAATACTCCAATTGCTTCATCCCGCGAGGGTGTACATGTAATTTAGTACGCAGCTATGGGCAGAGAACGATCTTGACAGAATGTTAGTGTAAAGCGCCTAACAGACAGCGCTACTGTATGCTCCGTAGAGAGTTGAGAAGGACTTTCGAATGAAGTAGCCTGCTGGGGCATAAATGACGAAGTATGTGAGCTTGCGCTTGTGCGAGGGGCTGTCTAAAGATCCATCTTTTACGTCTCTCTGAGCTCTCATTCAGGTGGTGTTTCACTCCATGCGTTGCAGACAATGTTGATCACAACCTTACATTACTTACAACATCTAAGGGTGGCGCCCATCGTCCTCCTAGCCCACCCCCATGACTGCTGCGGCTTCTGGGGGCTTAGTGTTAAACTCGCTAGTCCCCTTCATACGCATACACAGCAAAGGTGATCCTTGAGATCTAAGCGAGCCATGGCATTCAAAGGAGAGCCTCGTACCCAAATGTACATGAGGTCCTCCGATCGCCTTGGAAACAAGCCGCAGGACCCCGCAATTAGTGAGCCACCTGAGGCTTATGCAAGCGAAGACGGACACCGTTTTAAGGGCTGAAATACCAGCTCAAAACGACCCAGGTCCTTGTCATACGGACACACAGATTGACAAACAGAAAAGAATCGTTTCGTGGAATGGGAATGCTCTGTCCTACCACTGGACGAATTGGACACAAAACAGTTAAATGGCGACAGAATCACACGAAGGCAACTGCTGTTGTTGGAAACAAAGGAGTGGAGATAATTTCCCTACATCAGCTCAACTCAACCAATTATTACACGCTGTGATATTCCAAGACCATTTCAGTCGCTCAATATTTTATGCACATCTCCATTTAGGCTTCAGTAGGAAATCGTCTGGAACGTAGGATATTATTGCAGAAAATGCTTTGTTGAGACCAAGTTAGTGAGGTTTTATGCAAGATGCTAATATTTGGCAATATCCTAATCAGATGTGCATCTTTTACCAATATTATCTGAATCCGTTTGGCCTAACATGCAATCTACTCAACAATGTTGCATGTTGAATCACAAGAAAAAAACCCCCAACAAAACATTGTAACACCATGCATCATTTTTTACCCACTTCTATGAATAAGGGCTGTGGGTATTATCAAGAACAAGTCAATAATTATTGTCTGCCGTTTAGGAGGATTTCATATAATATTGTTGCTGAGTTTTATTGCTAGTATTGGAACAAATCAAGGACAGCTAAAACCACAAATATAAAAGTTCAGACCTTGGAGAGTCACTAAAACGGTCTATGGGGAGAATGCTGTGCAGCGTATTATAATGAGAGGAAATGCAGTTTTATGTAAAAGAGAGACTTGTTGAAAGGAATGACACGTTTTCTTATCATAGTACTAGTCATATTCGTTCAATGGTCTTTGCCGCCCCAGTTTACACATTGACTGCATGCATTTTCTCATTTTCTGTAGAAATCAATTGAATATTATTTATTTTTTCATTTTTTTGCTCCCTGCATCTCAAATTCAACTGCTTTTCCTTTATGAGACACGTTATGATACATTTACTCAATCTAAGGTGGTTTGAAATGTCAGATGCTGATTTGTAGTAGCAGGGGTCTAGTGGTTAAACTCTGGGCCTGCAATTGGGAGTAACAAGTTCGAATCCCTTCGGTGGGACAATGTGACTGTCCCGTTTGGGGCGCTGTTTTACGGCGACCCGAGGTTTTCGGGTAAAAACCTAAAGACCAATTTCCTTTCGGGAATGCAATTAAGTGGGCTTTTTTTGTTGTTGTATGGGATGGAGGTTTCTCTTTAAATATAGGACTCGGGTCCGTGGCTGAGGTCTGGGGCCCAATGAGTGGGACTTCTTTGTCTGCACCTGAACTGAAAACTGAGGAAATTGGTTATTAAGAATGTCAGCTTTCACCTGTGGATCATATCGAGGTTTGGTCTTTGAGGGGAGAGTTGTTCATACTGTCTTGGTGCTTGGACTTCATATAGGACCAGAACAAAGGCAATGAGGAAAAGACTATGTCATACCCAAGGAAAATAAAATGGCTATATTTTTTCCCCGAGGAACGGATTTTGGTGGATTTTTCATGAGATACTCAGTACATCCTCTAGTTTCATCATGAAAAATCCAGCTTGGTGCAAATTTCTTCCGGGACATTTATAACTTATTTTTACTGGACTATCAGTCTCACACGGACACTTCCAACGCAGGAAGACCAAGGTTGGGCCAACATGGCTCATTGGGTTGGGAAAAGATAACTTGGACGAGAAGGTGGCAAAACGCTCAAGTAAGTCGTGCTTTATATTGTTTTTTTTTCTTTTTTTTTCTGTTTTTATTAAGTATGTTCCGGGATTAAGATATAGAAAAAAAGAGATTAGTCGTATTTTTTTTAAATTCTAACAAGCGAAAAAGTAGATATTATAATAATTATACGTAAAAGAGACTTATCTATTAGAAACGGATTTAATATGATAAGTAAAGAATGGGGGCGGTGCAGGAGGGATGCGCACAAACAATCTCTCTAAAACAAAACAAACTTCTAACAACACATCAGCACATTCTGTGTAACCATGTTATCAAAAGTAACTGTTGTCAGTTTGCTAAATAATATAAGGGGCGGTGTCGCCTCAGACATTTTTTGCACATCCCGGCATTTGGAAGGTTCAAATGAGGTCAAGGTTGAGTTCATATGAGGTCAAATCTGATACTCCGAGTGAATGGACCACGATAGTGTGTACAGTGTACATGATAGTGAACAGTGAATAAGCAATACGGAACAGCATTGGGTAGGCCCTGTTATGATCATTTTATTTTCTCTGTCTTATAATTCAAACGAAGCCTTTTAGATGGCGGTCTCTGTCCTGTAACTCAAGTGTAACTGGGTTACTCACAGTCACAGTCCCCGTCGGTAAGAATTAAAACTATCGGAACAAAAGACAAAATCAACACAATGGCTCAAAGGCCGAAGGCACTCCTTAAGTTTGGTGGTCCCCATTGGATAGGATTGCCAGCTAGGCTTAAAAAGGGCCAAATATTGCATAGAGTCTAACCCATAATCCTGCTAAAATTATGCTAGTATAGCCTACTAACCCTATCAACTAGATCTAGATCTAGATCTAGATCTACAGATCTAGATCTAGATCTAGAGTCTTTTCCGCGATTTCAAACGCCCTACGGTAAAATGTGCCTGATCCCTGTTAGCCAGTATGCGGTTCTTTGAGAAGTCATAGGTTGGAGATGGTCTAGATCTAGATCTATATCCTGGTTGAGGAGCCTTCCTTTCAGCTATGAACAAATGGACACCAGTACATTTTTTTTCTCATGATCATTTTACACTATTTTTACTGATTCGAACCTTTTCACAGTTTCGGACCCCATTTTAGATTCGTACCTTCACTTTGTGAGCCCCTCAGACCCACATAACCTACATTATAACAGATAAACAAGGAAATAAACATTTTAGCATTCATTTTATATGCCAATATGAATATCTATATATCCTGTCATTGGATGTATTAAAAAAACAAAAATACTAGACAACACATAGGTCCCTACTCAACAATCATGCACTCATTCTCTCAAGCATCTTTAGGCTATATAATCTATCTGAGGGTATAAATGGAATGAATTTAAACACCCTCAATCATAGACCAAAATGCTTTATCTATGAATCAAAACAAATAAAGGCAGTAATAAGTCAATAAGAAGAATTCAAGATTATCCACATAAATAATATTGATATTTATATACTAGCTGGGTAACCGGCCGTTGTCCGGTCAAAAGGAGAGAGAGACAGACAGACAGATAGACAGAGAGTGAGATAAGAGACAGACAGACAGAGTGTGTGTGTGAGAGAGAGAGAGAAAGAGAGAGGCGAAGAGAGAGAGAGAGAGAGAGAGAGAGAGAGAGAGAGAGAGAGAGAGAGAGAGAGAGAGAGAGAGAGAG
>JAUEKT010273948.1:0-11911 GCA_031762655.1 Doris verrucosa
TCTAGGCACTCATTACACCTGAGTGGGGGTGAAACAATTGGAGTAAATTTTCTTGCTCAAGGAAAATACACGATGCCCACGGCGGGATTCGAAACCGGTACCTCTTGGTCACCAGTCCGATGCTCTAACCACTGAGCCACCGCGCCTCCAATGACATTGCTTACCTTACAAGATGCGTAGCCTTCTCTCAACCTTGACACCTAGACTAGGCCTCATAGCACTCCTCGAAACTCCTCAAATTTCATAGAGAAAAAAAAATCTCCTCAAAACTCCTCAAATCTCATAAAAATTCTCATATTCTCCTTAAACTCCTCCATTTTTTACAATTCCGTTGCAATAAAGTGAATTTTTCAATTCTACTTTTTCCCCCCTTTTTTTTATATTTGTTTGTTTTTTTTGTTTTTTTTTCTTCGTCGTCGCTAATATATCTCACTGAGTTATCGTTTGTTTTTCACAGTTGCCCCCTTGAAAACTCCTTGAATTTTGTTACAAGGAAAGATCTCCCTGAGAACTCCTTTTTAACATGTTAGCTTGAAATATTCTGCTTTTTGTCTCATTTTATGCTAGAAATTTGCCGTGAGAGTGTTGAAAATCCTCCTCAAATTCTGTTAAAATCTCCTCAAAAACCTCAAATCTCATAGAATGTTTTTCTGGGAAAGTGCTATGAGGCCTGCCTGAGTAAAATTCATGGCCTTATGTTATTGTATGTAGAAAAATGTAGTCAACAACAAGCTGCCGTGCTCTTCTAGTTCCAATTCGAAATACAATAATTTGAATAAGTATGCCAAGAATATTATGCTGATTTCATGGAAGAGTCTTTTTTTAATAATCACTTTGGGAGTCTTTTTTATTCATTCAATAACACATTATCATATCTGCCGGCTTCATTCCCGCTCCGGGTCAAATAACAAGTTGAAGGGAAACAATTAAAAAAAAACCCCTACCAAATTATACAAGCAATAACATTTACACAGTTGTCTCCCCTAATCTCAGATCATGATGGTTTTTAACATCGTATCTCTTTTGAGCTCCGTGCCCCAGGCTTGCCAGATCGATCTAAAGTCTTCATTTCTTCCCTCCCTCGAGTCGAGATTTTGCATCATAAAAAATTTCCAACGAATTGCATCGCATTAATCGCACTTTGCAGAAGGCGCTAGTGTCAATGGATTTTCGGGTTTGTACGACCACACGCGGAGGCATGGTGGTTGAGTGGTTAGGGCGTAAGACTGCTGACCGAGGGGAACGGGACTTGAATCCTATCCATGACCACCGTATAATGTTCCTTGAGCAAGATGGTATATTCCAATTGCTTCACTTAACTCAGGTGTAAACGAGTACCAGCAAGGGCTGGAAAGTGAAACCTGCAATAGACTAGCATCCTTTCCAGAGGATGATCTTGTATCATCTGCTCTGCTTAATACTACAGAAACCAGGACAAGCTCCAGCTCTTTGGGTCTGTACACCACCACCACCACCACCACTGATTAGAATGATTAGAATGGTCAGCATGTACAGAAGTCCTCGAGGAGATCTTTTTCAACTTTTCAAAATATGTAATATCAATGGCTTTGATCCTGCACACTTCTTTTCATTTTGAGGCCATAAATATAAATTATACATTACAAGATGTAGAACAGGCATGATACAAAATTCAATAATACATAGATTTGGAATAGCCTCAAATGCAAAAGTAAGAATGCAAATTGTGCGGATATATTCAAAATGTTGATTGATGAAGAACTAGTGAATTTAAGATGTTTTTGACTGATTTGCTTTGCTTTGCGTTTCAACATTTCTTTCATGTTTGATGTATTTCCTCAATGATGATAGTATGCATGAATTTATGAATATTATATTATGTTATGGGGCACTTAAAAGGTTAGTTAACCTATCTGCACCATACAACTGATTTGTTATTTTATGTTACGTTAAGTTTCATTATGTTACGTTATGTTACGTTACGTTACATTACGTTACATTATACTCTGTTATAGCGTCACTCGCTTCATGGGACCATGACTACAATGGAACCTTGCGGGAATTCCCTGGGTTTTTTTTTCTTTTTCTATGTAACATCAATCACATGTGCTTGGGTTAAACGGGGCAGGGAAAGGCATGACGAACTGACATATAGATTTAGTGGGAGAGGTCCAGTGAGTCCTAGTTTGGGGGTGGAGGGGGCTGTAGGTGGGTTCCAGACCGGGAGTCAGTGATGTGTGTGATGGGGCAAGGACAAGAGTCGGATGGGCGGAAAGAAGCCTTCCGTGAGGACTTTCCAAAAGTGATGGATGAGATAGTGGTGTGGCTCCACGCCTAGGCTAGATTAAACGGTAAAGAAGAGCAGAGTACGGCTATGATATAAGGAAGTCATTGTGTGCATTTTTAGAATATTTTTGGCAATTCCCCTTTGCATTCCTATTACGGGAACTTGCCCACAACGGTACTTTTTTCTTCCGGAACTAAAAATCCCGCCATGGTCATGTTCTACTGAAAATGTGTCGTACGTATGTTTCACAGCTGTCCTATAGTCATGTTCTACTGAAAATGTGTTGCACGTATCTTTCACAGCTGTCCTATAGTCATGTTCTACTGAAAATGTGTCGCACGTATGTTTCACAGCTGTCTTATCGTCATGTTCTACTGAAAATGTGTTGTACGTATGTTTCACAGCTGTCCTATAGTCATGCTCTACTGAAAATGTGTCGTACGTATGTTTCACAGCTGTCCTATAGTCGTGTTCTACTGAAAATGTGTCGTACGTATGTTTCACAGCTGCCCTATAGTCAGGTTCTACTGAAAAAGTGTCCTACGTATGTTTCACAGCTGCCCTATAGTCATGTTCTACTGAAAGTGTTGTACTTATGTTTCACAGCTGCCCTATAGTCATGCTCTACTGAAAATATGTTGTACGTGTGTTTCACAGCTGCCCACCAGGATTCGGTGGAGATCTTTGTGAACGGCCGTCTGGCGAGAAAGGCAAGCCTGTCAAAGAGGAAGAATCTTACATTTGGGTGGCAGGACTCGTCATAGGCCTCGCGTTCGTCGTGTTTTTGGTGGTTGCCGCAACCTGCTATTTTAAACACCGAAGGTGAGTCTTGATATTTTGATACGTGGCAGCTGCTGAAGGCTTAGGGATAGGTGAGTCTTAATATGTTGATATGTGGCGACTAATATTTTGATATGTGGCGACTAATATTTTGATATGTGGTGACTATTTTGATATGTGGTGACTGAAGGCTTAGGGATAGGTGAGTCTTAATTGATATGTGGCGATTGAAGGCTTAGGGTTGATAGGTTTGAATCTCACCCTGACTATCGTTGTCCTTGGGCATGAAATACGTCCTGTTTTTGCCACATTCCACTCGGATGTAATTACGGGAAGTTCTCACCTGCCAAAGTTTTGCTGTCGTTATAACAATGAGATTGTACCGTAGCTTCAAGTCTTGGTTCTACGTGTTATTTTTGCTGCTGACGGGGAGGTAAACTGCCATCGTAAAGCACCATAAGGATTTTAACACCATGGATATTTTCGCTCCTTAAATGTAAATGCCGCCAATATCTGAAGCAGGCCTGGCTGCACTTCAAAGCAACCCCAGGCAAGCTTTAGAACGTCTGGCTTGGTGCTGTTCCTAAACGCCCTAGACGGGTTGAGTGTGATACAACCTATGGGCCAAGAGATTCTATCTCTGTATACCTTGATTTCTGTACCCTTTTGAAGTCAGTTTTTGAGCCAAGAGGAGGCACGGTGGCTCAGTGGTTAGAGCGTCGGACTGGTAACCGAGAGGTACCGAGTTCGAATCTCGCCGCGGGCATCGTGCATTTTCCTTGAGCAAGAAAATTTACTCTGCTGCTTCACGCGACTCAGGTGTAAATGACAGTGAGGGCTGGGGAGTAAAGCCTGCGATAGACTATCGTCCTGTCCAGGGGATGATCTTGTATCATCTGTTCTGCTTAACGCTACTGAAACCGGGATAAGCTCCGGCTCTATGGGTCTGTATAGGCCTAGAAGGAACTTTACATAAGAATGTCTTGAGTGTTAGTTTGCTGTATTAGTGTTAGGACACTGAAAAATAATACAAGGGGAAAATAAATAATTTGCAGAATTCTAGGTTTGCTTAGCTCTATATTCCACCGACAAGTGCGATCATGATGTGACTGATAAAAGAAAAACACGATCCAGTGAACATGTATCCCAGTGCTAAGACTTTTTGCGTATTTATCAAATTGTATTTATGTTGGTGTTTGCTCATCATTCCATATCAACCCCTCCACACCTTTTATAAAATTGCACACTCATAAATCAATGTAAATATCATTGCCATTGCCTTTTGAGGGCAAAGCCTACAATACAAGCAACGGCTTTTTGTCCCCAGCATGTCCTTCTATAATAAAAACACCCTCATCTCTCCCCTCTGCCTTTCTCTCTCCCCCTCTCTCTTAGTGACGTTAGTCCATCGTCATTAATCAAGATGCATGTATAAAACTTATAAAAGTAGAGGTTACTCTCGGTCTGCCCCTGACCTTTTGTCTTTGTGAGTTCTACTGGAGGTATTGTCTTGATTTTGTGAATGAACTCAGTGTCATATCCGTGTATGCTGTTCGATTTCAACTTCTGTTAGTCTTTGTTGAGATCCTCCCTTAGTGTTCTATTCAAATGGTATTCGGCCAATGTCCCACAAGTTTCATTTGGCACCACGTAGGGTTAATGGAACAGAGACATGGAGGATGACAAAAACCACTATCAGGAAAGTGTGGACAGCTAAGAGAATCCTCCAAATCCATTAGCCCAACACCATCAGTGATCCAGACCTGTTGGGTTTGACCAACCAATTGCCAGCCGAAGATGAGATCAGATGAAAAAGATGAGGATGGAGTGTGCATACCCTGAGGAAGCCTACCAGCAACATAACCAGGCAATAATTACCGTGGAATGTCCAGGGAAAACAAAGAGGACAACCAAGGAATACCTGTCTCTGGAGATTCAAGGCTGACACCAAGAGGATGAGACACATGTAGCTGGAAACAGCTAGAGAGGATGGCCCAGGATAGAAGACTCTGGTGGACTGTTGTTGGGGGCCTGAGCTCCATGAGGAGTGATGAGCTTAAGTAAGTAGCCTAGTGTGTTGACGACACTGTACGGAATGTTTAGTGGACTCATGGGAGGAATGTGTCGTCCATGAAGGCAGAAAGGCACTGAACGCCTACGCTGGCAATCTGAAAGATCCGTTTGGAAACTTAATGATTATTAATGGAAGGCTGAAGCAAAATGTTCTGCTTCGTGATATTTTACCAAGTGAATATTAATCTTCTGTTCATTAATGATACACATATAATTTTATTATTGTTATTAATGTTACTAGTAAAGGTCTCGTTATTACTACTATTCAACATTATTATTATCATTTGTACTATTATTACTACACATATTATTGTTACCATTAATATGTACATGTAGTAGTAATTAGTACACATGTAATATTATCACCAGCCATCACCGTCATCATCGTGATCATCAGCATACATGTACAGAATTAAATTGATGAATGACAATCTAACTTCCAGGAGAACAACCATTTCAAGCGAGAAAACAGCATGCTGTCACTGTACAAGTAATTATTTTTTTTCAAACCCTTCTAAGATATTTCCTGAGAAAACATACGCACACGTATGTCTGTGTGCGCTCGGGTGTGTGTGTGTCTGTGGATAAAGCCTACTTTTTGCAATGGGATGATTGATCTCCAATTTCAAGGCAGATTTGGCGGAGCATCCGGGTTAAAATGAATTTCAATTCAAGATCAAGGCCTGATAACCAATGGTGCAAACTTACCAGAACACAAAGAAAATGTTGATTGTGTAGATATCTCAAAGGTTTTAGCATAGTAAGTGATTTAGACTGATGGCTAAATCTAGCATGAGATTGCAAAATGGTGGTTAAGATTACGAAGATGTAAAGTCCTATTGGAGGCACGGCGGCCGAGTGCTTAGGGCATCAGACTGCTGACTGAGAGGTACGGGGTTCGAATCCCATCCGCGACCATCGTGTATTGTCCTTCAGCAAGAAAATTCACTCCAATTTCTTCATTTGACTCAGATGTAAAGGAGTACAATGTACCAGCAAGGGCTGGGGAGTAAAACCTGCGATAGACTAGCAATAGCATCCTGTCCAGCGGATGATCTTGTATCGTCTGTTCTGCTTAACACTACAGAAACCGGGATAAGCTCCAGCTCTTTTGGTTTGTCAAGGCCTAGAAGGAAAGTCTGGTTGGATTGATAATGTAACACACAGATCTAGAAAATATAAACACATGCGTTTATACATGTCATGTATATGTCGTTTCATATTACTAAGATGAAACTTCACACTAAAATAAATACACAAAATAACCCAGATACATTTTGATTCTATAATACACTTTCTTTATTTTTCGATAAATGAAAACATTGTAGATCTAAGTTGAAAATGAATTTTTGAAAAACTTTCTATAACATTAGGTCATTCAGGACAGGCAAATGAAGAAAACTATAGAAGTGAATGGGATGAAAGCCAAGTGTCATAATCAACATTGGTTCAGGTAAGAGAGGAAGAAAAGATAATTTAATTCAATATAAACAACAAAGTGGATTTTCAAAAATGAATAGATCTACCATAATATTCGTTCAGTTCAGTGGAAACTTCTTAAACTAAAGTCCCTAACAGAATGACTTAAGTAAAAAAAAAGTTCTTTTTTATGTAAGCCTGGAGGCCTCATCTCGAACAGAGTATGAATAGTATGATGGTCATAGTAGGGGCCTATCAAAATTCTGCTGAACCCTGCTCATCCGGCTCTAACATTACAATCCCCTTCTCACAAACTATTCACAACTCAAACGGGTTTATTAATATTAGTCATTTAAGTCATTAGCCCTGTGAACACTATACAGTTAGGTCCAAAAGAAACTTTACTTTTTATCGCTCATTACAAAAGCATCAAATCATATAGAAAGGTGGTAACAGAATATGAAGGCTTGATTAATGCTGCTTATTATAGTTATGGTACAAAGTTACTTATGTACATTACATAATGGATGATACAGATTCCTACGAAGTTGACTTTAAAAATTATTTTTTCATTTTCAGACATAACATTTCACTTTTGACAAAAGCCTTGATAATTCCACTCATTTGGTTCAAATATAAAGCAGATAGTACAATCATGCACGTGTTTTCAATGTGAAGCAATCATAGATGAATATCTAGGAGATGGCTAGGCTGTTTGAAAATGGATTCTCATTTGTTCAAGAAATATTGCAAAAACTAGTATCATGTAAAGATACCCATATTAAGCACTGAAGAAAGATGTTGACTTGTTGGGACATTTGGAAGCTGGTTCTCCTGTCTCCAACATTTGTAGGTTGGTAAATATGTCTTTAAGGTTGTACAGTCTACAATTCAGCAGACAAATTGTCACTTATCATTTGAATCGGGCAGGTTTGAAATCATAGATCTGCCATTCAATTTCTTCTTACAAAACTACACAAAGCGCAATTTCAGAGGGCCTAACATAACAGATGGAATCTTAACCAATCAAATGGTTAATTAAGCATGTTGTTTTCAAATGAGGCCTCATTAGAGATCTGCCTGCCAGAGAAGAATGAGGTGCCATGGTTGTATAGGAAATCAGTATGAGAGACACAACATAGGCAAACAAATGTAAATAGAGGATACAGAGCTGTGATGGTTTGAGGTAGACTCTTTGGACAGAAGAAAACTCTACTGGTAAGGGTTCATGGCAGATTTCACGCAGACAATTACATTGACTAAATGTCAGTCCTCACATCATCCCTCTTTCATGGAGGTGAAAACCAATGTCAAGTCTTCATGCAGGACAATGCTCCTCCCCACAAAGCCAATGTTACAAAAAACCTTTTCCTCTCTCAATAAATCATTACATTACATACAAGTGACAGCGCTGGATTGGCCATCAGTCAGCCCCAATTCGAATCTAATAGAAAACAAGTGGAGACCGATGAAGAGAGAACTGAAGTTCATTTGAAACACTATGTGGCATTTAGGTGGTACAATATCATTGACACACAGATATTTTCAGAGCTTGACAAGGTCCATGTGAAAAAGGGTATGAGTATGCGCTCTGTATGATGCCAACAGTTCATATTACAAAATACCAATGAAAGAGCACTTGTGACCATTTTTTTCCTCATGCTCTACCATATCGATATTAGTTTTGGTGAGTAAAATAGTGCCTGTCCATTTTTGTGAGCAGCTTTTAGGACATATTCTTTACATATCATGTCTCTATAAGCATGGCAATAATGAGACTTTAAGTCAAGAAACAATATTTAAATGTGTCTGCAGATCTCTAAAATACTGCAGATTGAACTGATTAACCTCTTGTATGATGTCTGATTTCGATAAGTCATTTCTGCTAGATGATATCTCCAACTACAAATATTACATAAAAATGAATCATACCGTACATCAAAAAAACGGGAAAGTATTAAAATGCCTTCAGAATCAGACCACAACAATAATTTGTTTTTAAACCCAAAGTTTCTTTTGGACATAACTGTAGCCTATATTACTATTATATTCATGTAACAAGTCTCTAGTGAAAATAAATGGCAATAATGAGACTAACATAGGGAAAATATAAAAAGGAGATGATAGCCAGAGGAGGATAGTAGGAAGAGAGCAGTTGGACCATGAAAACAAAATGTGCACATTTTGAAGCTTTACTTTATATTGTGATAATTAATTATTTTTTTATTGAGGCTCAACGAAGCTTATAATCCAACAAAATTTTAATGTGAGTGTTAGTAGTTACTGGGATTGTTTTATACACCCTAGTTACAGTTGTTTACAATATTTACAATCTCGATAGAATTATGCCTTTCAGCAGGACTGTGCGAAGTGACAAGTGCCAAACACTTCAAACAGTGCTAAACGGATGACCTGTTCAGCAACATTGTTCATCGCACCCTCACATAAGACTGGCGTCTTGAGTCGCACCATGACTCACTCATGCGTCTAATGACACAAAAAGATTCCATGCTAATAGGGATCATGATTGTCATGAAGCATGGGGAAAAGGTTTTGACACATTGAAAGGGACGGAGATAAAACTTACATTAGAACTCAATACTCCACTTCAATTCAATTACATGTAGTGTAGCAATAAATGGGGGACAGTAGCCAGAATCAGATGGCATTGAGAGGAGGGGGGGTGTCAGTGGGATGACTTCATACAAGAAAAAAAACACCATAGACTGGAAAAATGGGGAAAAGTATCTCGAAGGGATATTAGGCAGAGATCAATGTGCTAGTCAATTGGGCTCAAAGGGTTAATAAGTCCCATCATCATGGTACATGATCAGTGCGTAATTCTTTGAGTCAATTTCACAGAATAGTGAATGCTCCTGAGTAATCTCATCAGTGATTAGAGACAAATCCTGTTCCCTCATTTCTTATAAATAATCAGGCATTTTTTGTCCTAGTCTATTATTCAAGTTAGATTCATTCCTATTACAAGCCAACAAGGATCCTAAAACTAAGCTGATTTAAAGAAGATGCAGATCTAAAATTAAACTCATGGTCATGATGTGTCAAGAGGGCAAATTCCCTTTTATGAAGTCTATTTCTCTACATTGACAATTTCACTTTCTATATTCCCTTCTCATCAATAAAAAAAATATTGGTATAGTACCATTGATAAATCAAATAACAATAAAATCAGGATGGGCAACAGGTCTGAATATTGATCCTATTCAATAGAGATCACAGAGAAATGGATTTGTTATCTCTATCATTGCAAAAAGGCTGTTTCACAGACAGTACATTATTTATCTCCCAACAGGCCATATCATTTAAAAGTCTTTCTCAACTCCCTTGGGAGATCAGTAAAGCAGCCTGTTAGGTACTTCATACTAGCATGCTGACAACATCATTCTCTGTTTATAACTGGGCACTCAATTATCCTGAGTGGGGTGAAGGGATTGCTCAAGGAAAATTCACAACGGACACTATGAGTATGAGGCTCAACACTGATGCCTCTTGGCAAGCATTCCGACGCTTTAACGTTTCAGCCACCATGCTTCCAAAAATACACTCTAAGTCAATACGTAGATGAAACTGTTGGTTAGTCCATGAAGTAGAAGTGGAAGAGAGAACTAAAAGGAAATAGGCAGAGAGGGTTGGAACTATGTATAGTCATTAGAATGCAATAAAAGAACATAAGTCAAGTGAGATCATTGCAGAGGCATATCACTGACTATTGTTGGACTGCAAAATGTTGTATGTTTCATTTCAAGATTCCAGAAATGTCTCTTAAATTTAAATCTATTACATGTAGTATTTAATACCATTTATGTAGATTTAGACTCACAGTATTAGTAAATACTTCTATTGCCTATCTCTAGATTCCACTCTTGATTATTTCACAATTTTATTTAATGGCAGCTAAGAAAGAAGGCCTGTTGAGAAAAATTCTGATAATTAATCTCTTGTTAAAAATAGACCTATATGAATTTGAATCTAAAACAGACAATGCCTTACTTCATGATTTTTATTCAATGTATGAGAAATTTGACTTTGATTTCTGAGGTTTCCACTGAATAGAAATTAATTTAAAATAAAATAATTTAATGGTGAAATAATTAATTTAAACTAGTGCTCCAATGTCAGAAAGACATATGCCAGACTAACTGCTTGCCTGTCAGGCTTGATTCATGATTGTTCTATTCCATCATGATATCGTTTGCCATCATTTATCACTGATATTACGTTTGAAAACTTTGTCGCATGTTTAATATACAACCTGCAACTTTCTTCATTACTTCATTTTCAAATAAATAAAACATATCTTAAGAGCAAAACAAGATGACGAAAATCACGTTTACTGAGCAAATTGCACCACAGAATCATTAAATCATCTTCAGAATAATTATTCTATTATGTTTCACTTTATTTGTCAGACACATTGAATCTGCCCAGCTTCCATTAATAATATATTATGAAACAACAAAGCAGCACTATTTAGAGTTAATTTGACAATGAAAAGACAATGGGAATATTATGGGTACTTTATGATGATAATCAAACATCTGACAAATAAAGAAGAATTGAAAATGTGTCAATGAAACAAGTATCCTGAGCTTAGATGATTCAATGATATCCACACGTCTACACAAATAACACAAATTCAAGCATGCCTGGTGTATTGTCCGTACTTTCTATCAACCACAACCTCAAGTCATCCTTGGAAAATAGTGAATGATAACCAATTAGAACAAACAATAGGGTACAGATCTAAACAAAAGACCGTAAATGAAGATATGAAAAGTTCATCATCTCAACCATAATTTCAATCGCAAGGCATCAACACCATTTAAATAATACCGAAATAATCTCTTGTCTCTAACGAAGCCAAGGTTTTCGTATAAATGAAGAGCAGCCTGGTTGGTTATTTCAGTCTCAAGAACTACCTGTAGATGGAAACAGACAAATTTCTTTGAGTTCAGCTGAATAGGTCACTGATCAAACATGGTAAAAAAAACTGTAACCGTTGATTGATTCATCATTGCACCACTGTGGGTGACCATACTGACACCCGACGTCCTCTGTCGTCCCCAGCATGGTCACCCAAACCGTTTTTGTTACCTTTCGTTACTAAAAAGACGGTGCACATTCTTTTGTACCCGTAGACGGTCTGGGCTGACCGTCGGTGTCTGGCGTTAATATGGTTCTAGCCTAAGGCTATCATCAGTGTATGATGAAAAAGGGGGAGGCGTTATCAAAATATAGAGAAGATGGAATTGCGTAAAGAAAAAAATGTGAGACCCTCCCAGAAAATTTGGAAATTAGAGAGGTGCGATAAACTGAAAATATTTCACTAAAAATGCCATATGTCATCAACCT
>JAUEKT010274059.1:0-11908 GCA_031762655.1 Doris verrucosa
TAAAAGGCGACTGTCCGTCTCTCTCTCTCTCTCTCTCTCTCTCTCTCTCTCTCTCTCTCTCTCTCTCTCTCTCTCTCCCCGTCTCTCTAATTTATCTCTTTATTATGCAAACAACTCAAGACCCCGGACACAAAGAAATTGACATTAAAAAGCAACAGTATACTACACAGTATGCGTGAGTTTGGACAATGGGATAAATTAACATTTAACCAATATTCTTTTCATCACACTGTTTCGTGCCTTTGAATGGCCGCTTGTTGCCTCCAACTAGAACATGAACTGCGCTAATGATAATAATATTACAATTCCAATGGTAACTATGATTCTTTGTTTTTGAGATTAATTATAACACCCGGCTATGGCCCGACGTTTCCAACAGGTCACATTGTCTTTGCATTGTGTAGGCTAGCTGCCGGCCACACACTTTTCCTGTACTCATATTGCACATTGTCTAGATTCAGTAAAAGAAACTGCTAGCTGGTACGTAGATGTGACTATACCTGGCTGAATAGAGCAGGTCTGAATTTTAAATTATGGACGCGTGTGAGAGCGTAGACGCTCTCAGTTGAGTATTTACTCAAGAGATGAATAAGATATAAAGGAAACACGTCATCAGTGAGCGGTTGAATATATAATACGTAGATTTCAAACTCCGGCATCTTCATTGGCTAGTTGGGACATAACGCGAGAGCAGTGTACAACCCAGCGGCTATTGTGATTTTATTATGAGTACCCGCTTGAATAGAGATGCTCTATGTTGATTCTTTAAACAGAAAAAAACTCATGTGAATGGCTTTCTTAAAGAAGTAGTATTTTAACGGTGAAAGACACGCAGGGGTCTAAAGGGAATGAAAGGAAAACGTGTGTTTACTTTTCGTACGGGTTCCTGTACACGCTCGCGGGAAGTCTGAACATGTTCGGGCTCATCAATAACCCACATTGAAAAAGGTGCCTCATTGGAGTTCCTTCGATCCGGACACGGAAAAGTACGTAAAGCGTCGTTCTATGAAGTCTGCCTTCAGATGGCAGGGAATCGCCTTACTTATAGACAAGAGTGCATTCGTAAGCGTACGGAAAAAAGAGCGAGCTTAAACGTAAGCCAGAGTGCTCTACTTGTACACATTCACAGCGCTTCCGTTAAGCTCTTAAGTTGTTAAATTCGAAGAAAGAAATTTTATATCGGCGATTCCTGATTCCGGATTTGAGCTAAGCGATCGACGTGCCAAGTGGGAACGAAATTCATAACATCACGACACGGACGAGAATGGCGAAGAGAGTGGACATCATTCTTCTATTCCTGCTCTGCCAGTCAGCTGCTGATACGACTGCCACCACCAGCCAGCCTGCTACAGAGACTTTCCTATTCCACAAGGTCACCTTGGCCTCCTCCCACTCAGCAACACGCCAGGTTCGTCTCGGCGCCTACCCAAACATCTCGGACCTGCAATGCGCCGTGATTTGCCTGGCTAGAACCGACGGTTCCTACTGTAGCGGCTCTCTCGTGCGTCTAGACACGTGCTACGGATTGTCCGGACCGGTACTCGGGTACTTGCCTGGCACTCCCGGGTCCATGCCCGATGCCAGCCGGGAAGCTTACAGGGTGCCTTCCCCAAACCTTGAGGTCTGCACGTCGCATTCCAACTTCCGGGTTTATTACGGAGAAGCCTCCGCCTATTGTTTCTCTCCTGGTCTGACCACAAAGCCTTTTGACCAAGCTCGGAACGCTTGCGCTGCGTCGGGGAATTCTCTGGCGTTTGCCGATTCCAGAGATAAGCTGCTGGCCATGCGCAGTTCTTTTGGAGACGTTGTGTTACAGAGGGGGATCTGGATCAACGCCAAATACGACGATGGCGTGGAACGCTGGCAAGGAGAGTCGCCAGGGGAAGCCATCGAGTTCAACAGTACGCTTTGGACGTCTGGCTGGCCCGGCCTTCCCAGCCAACCTTGCGTTTACGCCGATAAGGCCCATAGGCACGGCAGCATTCGTAGTGGCTTGTGTTCGAAAAGGAGGTTCTTCGTGTGTGAAATCCTGGCATTATTTTGACTATGGGATTTGGTATTTGAAAAACATCAGCCGGTAATTGAAAGTTAATCACTATACAAATATCTAATCAGAAGCAGCATAACACATCATTTATCACTTCCCTACATAGGACATCGATATATCTTAGAACTTGAGGTCCTTTGGCTCGCCCTTGAGACTAAACTATAAAAGCCATAGACTTCAAATTGGCCATGAAGGTGGCAGTTGATACTTCGAGGTTAGAAGCAATAAAAACATTACGGATTGTGTCTGTATTCTATCGTGGGTCATTTGTGCACTCCGAAATTTTACGCCTTGGATCTATTTATTTGGCATGTTGTTATTTGGGTTCGATAATATCTAGATCTAGATCTAGCCTAGCCATAAACCTATACAACAGAACTAGGAAGATCTAGATTATATCCTAGATACAGATCTAGATTCTACATTAAGACAAAATATTGTATCTAAAACTTGATCCAGATCTATAGTGTACATCTAGAGACACCTACCTAAATTCTAGATTTAGATTTAGGACTTTTCATCCAGGTATATTAACGTTTTGTATATAATGATTTCAAAAAATTCGTACAGTGAATTACTAAATTTGGCTAAAATTCCATCTCTTGAAATTAAATGGATGAGGACTGCTGCCCTAGAGACATTCAAAATATTGCATAAAATAGCACCATCATGTTTACATGACCGTGTCCATTTTAAAAATACTAAGTACAATTTTAGATATGCAAATGTCTTGGATGTCCCTAGGGTCAGACCAACAAGTTATGGAAAATTGTCTTTCCGTTATGCAGCTTCCGTGTTCTGGAAGGACATGCCAGATCATTTCAGGACAGAAACCAATTTTAATCATTTTAAGCCTTTAATCATGTCCTGGAATGGAAAGGCATGCAAATGCAATGCTTGCCTTTAAACTACATTTTACCTAATGAAAATACTTTTATATTTTATAATGCTCATATATTCATATTTTAATTACGCATTGTTGTTAAGGATTTACTTTTGCCATTTTTGATATATGTTTCTGGGATTTATGTGTGGTTTTAAATTGTCCAAAATCATACATATATATTAACATGTTTATTACTATAAACTATAAGTACAAGTTGGTTAAAAGCTACCATAGCTTACAAATGTGATAATTATGTATAAATTTGAATGTTTTTACTTGCATATACTTGATTTATCTATATACCTCATATAAAGCATTCACGTATACGTTAAGAAAAACCGACTATAAACATTTTTTTTTTTTTGAAACTTTTTCTTTGTTCAGGTCGGCTTGGGTACTTTTTTGGCAGTGCTGAAAACCGTAGATCCTTTGGTTCAATGGTTTACAGCTACCCTGCTGCTTCAGATAGAAGTTACAGTGATCGTGATGACATTGTCATGGGGATCCTGACCAGGGACAGGAGAGCTGTTCTGATGAAGTTGGTTTCTGAGCGATCTTCAGACTATATTGAAATAAAATTGGTTTGTAATATTGGCTATGACTTATTTTCATATACTTTATGAGAGAATTATATTCTAGGTGGGTGTGTATGAAGTGTATTTAAAACAAACAGTCTATTGTTTAAGTCAGCTGATTTGATGCTATTGCACATAATTTGTTTCACTTGAAAAAGGGACCAATGGTAAATCATTTTGGGAATGAATGCCTATTTGTAGAATTCACATATACTCTCAGACTTTCTCTAAGAATTCAAAAACATTTTACAGAATTCAGTATGCTTGAAAAGTCGTTTCTTTTATAAAGAAATTGTGATAAATGGCAAGCCTCTCGAATTGATTTGCAAGCTGGCAAGATATTAAATCAAAATGTTTAAGGACTTATAGGGAATGAGATTGGTAGAGTAAGGTAGAACATAGTTCATATTACCAAATAGAAAAAAAAAACTTATCTTCCAATTGATAATTGTAGCAATGAATTTCTTAAAGTGATGAATTTATTTTTCATTGCAGGTGAAAGGCCGTGTTTCTGTAACATATGATACTGGGGATGGATCTACATCAGATGTGAAGAGTAATGTCTTTGTTAGTGATGGAAAGTATCATATCATACGCTTTGCTCTCGCCAGTGACAGGGGCACCCTTACAGTCGATGGAGAAGACCTATTCTTTAACCGCTCCAGTATGTTTACTTTCAAATCTTTAAGGACAATTAAGGGAATCAAATGATTGTTGTTAACACATACTATCGTAAGTGACATTCAATAAGGAGACTCTTATGCTAGTACGTGTTATCGAAGATGAAATATCACCTCTTTGATGCATTAATATAAAAGCGCTTAAAACAGATTGCTCATTTGAGTGAGCATTTGCCTGTGATGTGAAAAGAAAGTTCATAGGAACGGAAATTGATTTTGTCAGTAATTATTCTGCTCCCCTTAAGGCATCAGTTAATAAAAAAAAAGCCCAAATGATTTGACATAAGCAGAAACACACTATAGTTAAGATAACTAATTGCTGAGTTTGCATCCCAGCAGGCTAATTCTCTGATTTTGTTTTCTCAAGAAAAACCCTTTCACAGGTATTTTATGAACTTGATCCATGTGCAAATGGGTACATCTGATAACTTTAGACTGTCTTTAATGTGACAGCCTGCCCATGATATGTCTCTACGTGTTGGTAGGGCCTTCGAGTAAATTTACCCTTTAAGAATTCATTATTATAAAAGGCCTTCTATGACACATTTCATGAGCGAAATATGATATTTTTTTTTCGTAGGTCCCCAGAGTGACTTTAGCCCCCTCTACCAAATCTTTATTGGTGGCCTTATACAAAGAAGACGAATTGTGAGAGGAACTAACTTCAGTGGTATAATAGCAGGTGAGATTTCCACTGTATTTTCGTTTTTGCAGTAAAATCTCAGTATCATATACCCATAGTACAACATGCGCTTTGCTTCTAGGTATAATTATTATGGCAGGAAGTCAAAAAAGAGGTTTTTTGTGTGCATAAATCACCTGGTCTAGAATGTAACCTGTAACAAATGTAACAAATTGACTGAGTGATTTTAGACTTCTCTAAAGCATTTGACAAAGTTCCTCCTAAACACCTAATCAATAAATGCAGACATTATGGTAAACAGGGGGATATACTTAAATGGACATCTCCACCATATGGAAAATGATCGCATCCCCAGACAAATTCTCTACAGGGAACTTGTTACTGGTTACTGATCAAGAGGTAGGCCACTTCAAAGACACTTGCAAGGTCATGATGAAATCATTGAACATCGACCCCAATGAATGGGAGAACCTTGCAACTGATCTAAGCAGATGGAGACAAAAATTGCACAGTGGCACATGCGCAGTAGACTCCAAGACAAGAGAAACGTATCTGCTGACAAATCGACAGGTGGAATGAAAACACTTGCCAAAGTGAACCCAAAAGACTGACCAGCAATCACTGCCATCGCACTCTCTCATCAAACATTGGTAGAATAAGCCACAAAATTGTTTTAGAATTACCTCACATTGTTTCATTGTCTTTTCCATCTAGTCTGCACTGTTTAGAGAAGTCGTTTCAATGTTTCACTCCATTGAAGCATGGCATGTTTGAAAGAATTAGATCTAGATCTGTCTCTCCTGTCACACAAATTAGAATGAACAGTGACGCAGAGAAAGGAATAATGACTAAAACCTAGAAATGAGTGAATGACCGAAACCAAAACACACATTTTTGATGTGGGTAGGCCACGTGTACATGTGCTCAGCATAAATCTGAACTTTGAACTTTGCCTCAACGAATGAAAAATCTTGGTGCACAGAAGTTGTGTAAATGAACTATAGCCAATGGGAGACACTGTTGCATTTTGACTCCACCGGGTCACCACGTTATCTTACTACATATTTACTACGAAGTGGTTAGTCGGTCATACAGGTATCTATCGTTTCTGTGAACGGGCATTACATTATTGTAACACACAACCTATCGCTGTGTGTTAGAATTATCAGATGGCTATGAGTGTATTGTAGAGGTAAAGATTGAAGCATCAATACCAACCTTGCTCCAGGAATTAATAATTTATTATTGTAAATCCAATGAAGAGCATCTCTAAATTTTACCATTTATTACAAAAACATTGACATTATCAGAATGAGCACATCTGTCAAAGTAGAAATTTACCTGGAATTAGTTATAATAGAGGCGTATATCTCTGACAGGTGTGTACAGAAAGAGTTACATTGAACGGAAAGCAAAAAAAACGGAAAATCGATATCTCAAAGGTACAACTCGATTTTCAGGTGTCGCTCGTCTTCTTAACTTTTAATGAAATGCATTTGAATTTTCTTTGGAGGTATTTATATATATATTTTCATTCAAAGGTCTTTCTGTCAACGGAGAATTCATTTTTGTACTGGGAAGAGATGATGACAGGACAGAGTCTTTTGGAAATGTTACTGTTGCACACCATCCTTTCAATTTGGAAAATATGTGAGTGACAGATTTGATCAACTATTTAACTGTTTTAAAATAAAGATATTGAGTTGAATTTAAAAATTACATAGCTTTTCATACTTTGTCTAAATTTGAGAGGAAGCTATGCAGACATTAATTTCTCTACAAATTTATTAAGAAAGAAGGAAACTAAATTAAAGATTCTCTGAAATTTCATTAATTTCCTGAAAGCATTATTTTTGCCATTTTGCATGCATTACAGCAAAAGACGGTTTTCTATAGTTTGTTTGTCAAGTAAATAGAGAAATAAAAGACTTTTGCTATCTCACTTAATAAAAGCAAGACAAAATTTTTACATATCTTGCAAGAAATTTTTTTTGAAGATATCCTAGGACTATGAAAACTGATCTCCAACTTGGTCAGAGGTGAAAGGCAATTATTTTTCATCAATCTGCCCACAGATTATGTTCTTGTTAATGTTTTTACAGGAGGGCAATGGCTCCATCTCCCGATACACATGATGCCACTGATGGTGAATCATTAACAGGTAGGTCTAAGGGCTAAAGGCTAAGAAAGTTAAATAAATTTTCTTTGATACCAGTTCAAAGCCATTGTTTTACAAGCTGTTAGATGAAATTATATTTTTTATTTTTTGTTCCATATAGATATGATACATGTGAACTATAAGAATCCGTGTTATCTTGTACAGTGGAAGCTCTCAAATAATTGGGAAACTCTGGGTAATTAGGAAACCTAGTGAGAAAAAGTCTCAAGGAACGTAAATTTTTTCTTTTCATTTGACCTCTCCAATTGGGAAAGAATTGTTTGGATTGCTTAAATTAAATTATCACCAGCTATTCCTCAAATGTTAAAAATTTATTTCAGCACCTATTAGCTATCAAAATCTGATAGTCAAACAATTGATCTAGTATGCCTGTGTTAAGCAGCTGTCATTTGTTGAGAGGTAGTTATCACTTCAAGCCAAACATAGCCAGACATGCTGACCATAGGCTGGGCGGACCAGACATCCCATAGGCAAGGTATGAACTTTTGAAATTGGGCTGTATTCCTCGCCATTCAACAATGGCCGAGGTATTGACATGCGAGGTAGGGCAAACTTGTGCATTGACATGGATCTGCGTTGAAGAGTAGATTCTAGAGTCTTTCATCCTCACCTAATCAGCTGTCAATTACTAGTTGGACACGCCAAGAAATGTAACAGCCCACCATGCATCTCTCTATCACCCTATGAAGTTTATTTGTCAGAGGCATGTCCAATAAACGACCTGATTGTTAAGTACCAAATCAATATTTTTTCAGTTCTGCTTCAGCCATACACTGTACGGCATTCATCACCAGGCATATCATTGTCATTCTTGAACAAAGTTTCATAAGAACACCCATTACAACCTTTTGTTTTTTAAGTTTACTAGCAATACAAGAATGTAATATCTCAGTTTATAAAGCAGTATGGAGGTCTGAAACTTGATTTTAGAAGTTGATGCAACAAAATCCTTCTACTGGAAAGGTTGGGATATGACAGAGGGGTCTGAATCTTTCAATAAGATAAAGTCACAGAATGTCTGGGCAATCAGGAAACCTGGAAGGATTTACAATCCACCAAGATTTCACGATTAGAGAGGTTCCACTGTATTATGAAATTTGAAGGTGATGTAAGTGTCAGTAAGAGCTGCAGCCCAAATATTTTTTTTCATCAAAAGAAAACCCAGACATCCCTGAAATTGGTGGTCCAGATGATACTTCCCCAGACACAAGTGCAAAGGAGACTGGTGTTCCAGATGATACGTCCCCAGACACAAGTGGACAGGAGATCAGTGTTGTCCCTGATGGAAATTCAGATGGTGATGGTAAACTTGCCTTTTTGCACGAGACCTCAATTTTATACTTGTTTAACCTGATATTTTTATGAGTAACAGATAGGCCTAGTCCTTATCTCAAACTTATTGACCATAGGTGTTGATGAGCCATGGGTAGGTGTGCTGCACAGTTATGGGGCACAAAACAAATTTTGGCTAATAAACTTATTGGAATTGAAAGATGCGTTCTAACACAAAATTATGGGTTTCTCAATCTTTTGGAGATGTGAATTAGTTTTCCCTCAACAATTTGACTTGTGGACAAGGCATCTTAGTTTTAGCCAGCAAAATTGAGCAGTTATTGGATGGTAAAATTTAGTTTGGAGAGAACATTGTTTGGAGAAAAAAAGAAGAAAAAGATCCAAGCTTTCATTAATTGTGTCATTTTATTGTTCCAAGAGGTAAAATGAAGAGATGACTTTCATTCCCCTGTTGATTTTCCCAAAATTGCTGTATTTCCCAATTGCCAAGATTCTAAGTAAAGATATTCCATTGCACTGCATTTTAAATTTTTTCATGTCTTAGAAACATAAAGGCCGAAGTTTTTCTTTAAATTTATTTTAAGGCAAGACCAAACAGAGTTGAAATATGAGTAACCTGTTTTTTGAACTTACAAAAAACATCTGTTTTGTCATGTTAATTTCCAGACCAGCTTGAGTTTCACTTTGGCCATCAGGGAAGCCCAGGTTCCATCGGCACAATGGTTTACCAGTACCCTCAGCCAATGCATATAAATTCCAATGAGATTACCATGACACTTACAACTGAGAAAAGGGATGCTGTCCTGATTAAGCTGCTGACTGAGCTTTCTGGGAACTTCATTGAATTGAAACTGGTTTGCGCTATTCATTATCTGAGGTTTCTGACCATTAGTTAGTCTATGAAAACATTTTATCATTAGATTCACGTGGTGACATTGTACTAATAGTCAGTCTAGTGAATAAAAACATTCCATTTCCCAAGATGTTATTTGGGTCCTGTCACCAATAGTATTGTTGTAATAAAAGGCAAATGGAATAACTTTGATCCCAGGCATTGTTTGAAATAAGTTCTGAACATAAAATCAAATCTGATAATAATAAAAAAGTTACAAATTTGCCATGAAGTTATTTCCATAGGATATATGTGCAGATCATATTTAAAGATAAGGATTCTTTCTTATTTTATTTCAGATAAATGGATACATTGTTGCAAGCTACAATACAGATGGATCTCAATCCCCATCAACAATCACAAACAACAATGTTTTCGTCAGTGATGGAACGTTTCATATCATTCACTTTAAACGCACATTTTTCAGTGGCACCCTAAGTGTTGATGGCTATGATGCAAGGATTGTTCACCCAAGTAGGTATCATATAAATTTGATAAAAAATGTAATTCTTTATAATTTGCACTCTCATTTCACACCAGATCCAGACCGATGAATGTGGACTAGACGTTACAGTCCTTATGATAGATTAATTGAATGATTAATTATATTGTCAAATTAAAGGTTTCCTCACGCATTTTTTGTGTCATGCCATACACATAAAACTATTATTCTTTACAATTGTCCTTTTTTCACCTTATATAAACCATAATGAGTGCTTCAACCCCATTTTAGGTTGGGAAATGTATTCAACAGAAATGTATCCCCTTGTGATGAGATTTTATATAAAGACAGATGCTTGAAGCAGACAATGCCAAAGGAAGCATGTATGAAATTTTGCTGATGTTGTATTTTGTGCTAGACATGCCACTAATGATGTTGACGTTGTAAAAGTCTATTTTCATATTTGTGGTCCAATATTCAAAGGGAATCAAAATTGCTCACAGTCACTGCTACCTCTATCAATTATTTGATAAAACGACAATTTATTCCAATGTCTTTATTGACCTAGGACCACTCGGAGCATTATCAGACATTAACCAAATCTTTATTGGTGGCCTTATACAAGAGGGACAAGTTGTTGAAGGAACTGGCCTTCAGGGCATTGTAAAAGGTGAGTTGATCTTGGATTTGATTTCTTATGGAAGGATACTACTCACTGCCTTTGAATTTCAGTGTAATTGACACTCTTTACAAGTCATCAGCTAATGCAGGCTGAATAAAGAAAAACGAAGGTGTTGGCAATGATTCAGGGCAGGTATGGGTAATGGGCTCGCCATGCAGTCAGACATATGATGATGATCATCATGATTATGAATTCAGTCATTTATGCCTTTCAGACTGTCATGTTTTCCATCGTTAAAAGAAGAAACCAAGAATACTTTCTGTCACACCTGGAATTCTTAATTTGCTAGGGAATGGAGCATAGACTATAGCAGGGGTAAGCCCAAGATAGCATTCATGTTATCTTATTAAGAAAGCTAAGTAAATTCTGCTGCTAAAGCAAAGAAAGAAAAAGAGAAAAACCCCAAACAAACATGCTGAGAGGATTCAAATCCAGTACATCTGTGTCACTGTAAAGTGCCCTTACCATTTGGCCACTTTGCTCCTTATGAAGTAAATAAGATTTGTATCTGTTTTGGTTCTTCTTTGATACTATGGGAAAAATATTATCTGCATGTTTCTATTTGAATAGATCTAATGGTCAACGGAGAGTCCATTTTATTACTTGCTAGAGACAGTGCTAGCACGCAAGTGTTTGACTACGTTGCAGCGGGACAGGGTACAAGTCTACAGATTATGTAAGTGTAGCATGTTGGAATGTTTTGAAAGTGGAAACATGTGTAGTGGTCTTGTAAAACTGTAGAACTTTTGGTAAAATGATTTTTCCAGAATCGTTATTTTCTGAAAGGAAATAGAGTGGTTTATAAGTTTTTGAAAAATATCAGATAGCAATTTTTTCCTGATCCTTTTTGTTTTGTTTTGTTTTAAAGATGAAAATGTTGTGAAGCATGACAATGGAGAAAATAGCACTCTAAGATTTACAATGATTTTCAAGGAGTTCATATATATATAATTCATAATATGCAACAGCATAAGTGTAGGAAAACCTTCCTTACAATAGCTTTTGTCCTTTGTCCTTACTTTATACTCATTTTCCCATGATGGTTCTACTTCCTCATCAAGCTTATCATTTAATGTAGATATTCTAGTGTGGTTCAAGAACCTCCCCACCTCATTTTGGAAGAGTATTGCTTTATGGTGCCCTCAGCATTGTTTTGTCATATCTACATCAGGCCTGGAATTGTGTCTTCAGGAGGGCAGGCAAAAAATGCCTTTTACAGGCATAGATTTTTGAGGGCACAAAGGCAATTACATAGGGCACAAAGGCGAAAATATGAGATCGACATAAAATCTACTGGATATGAAATAAAACAAGACAAATCATAGATATTCAGTTGCAATATCACTGCCTATAACATAATTAGCAGACTACTATCCGTCTTAATTTTGGATACATTTCACAAAAGTCTTAGAGGCATGATTGGAAGCGAAGTTTCAAAGTATGTGAACAAACCTAAGCTTTATATGCTGTGGGTAGGTCTAGTACTACTGAAGTAAAAGGATTCGATCAGATAAATGTGTTCAATGTTAAGTTTAGGGTTAGCAGTGCTAGTGTCACCAGAGAGAGAGAGAGAGAGAGAGAGAGAGAGA
>JAUEKT010274170.1:0-11892 GCA_031762655.1 Doris verrucosa
CCCCACGCCACTGGCACTCCATCAGTCAACACGGGCCCCACGCGACTGGCACTCCATCAGTAAACACGTGCCCCACGCCACTGGCACTCCATCAAGTTGGTTTTGCTACACATCCATGACGGACAACTCTTTACTGCTGGCTATTTCACGACACGATCTATTCCCTCTCGTCACGGTCACCGAAGCGTGAATATCATTCCTCGATGTTGTGCCTGACTGCCTGTCTGTGTGCGCGCGTGTGTGTGTGGGTGTGTGTGTGTGTGTCTGTCTGCCTGTCTGTCAGTGTGTGTGTGTGTGCGTATGTGTGTGAGTGTGTGTGTGTGTGTGTGCCTGTCAGTGTGTGTGTTTGCCTGTCAGTGTGTGTGTGTGTGTGTGTGTGTGTGTGTAACTGCATTATTTATTTGCCAGTATACAAAGGTCACAGTGGTAGATTTAGAATTCCGAATCGCATAATGTGTCACACTTACTGACAAGTGTGCGAATCGCATAATGTGTCACACTTACTGACAAGTGTGCGAATCGCATAATGTGTCACACTTACTGCCAAGTGTGCCAATCGCATAATGTGTCACACTTACTGTCAAGTGTACCAATCGCATGATGTGTCACACTTACGGTCAAGTGTGCCAATCGCATGATGTGTCACACTTACTGCCAAGTGTGCGAATCGCATGATGTGTCACACTTACTGCCAAGTGTGCGAATCGCATGATGTGTCACACTTAATGTCAAGTGTGCGAATGAAATGCACGCTGGACCGCAACGCATATGTCTGTCCCCGCGGAAAATTGCAAATGAAAAACCCCAAAATTGCGCTCAAAATTACAAAAATTGCATGCAAAAAAAGCTATAAATTGCAAAGAAAATTGCAAATTTAGCGGAAAATTGCGGAAAATAGCACGTGAAAAACCCAAAAGTTGCTCTCAACATTAAAACGTTGCATGCAAAAAAAAAAAAAAAAAAAAACCAAAGGAAAAAGTGAAATCGCAAATTTAGATCATTGTTTTCAATAAACAGCACATACTTATTCATTGTTGCAACATTTTATTTAGTTTATAAAAGAAAGTTAATCTTAAGAAATTTGCTTTAATAAAGGAAAAGAAGGTTGTGATTAGTGTGAAGACTCTTCATTTCACCCTTTTCTTCTGTCACTAAAGTTATAGAGGAAAAATCTCCTTTCTGCATCTGCTGAATTGACAGTGGCATACATAATTATATCGCAATGCCAATTTTGATAGAGTGGGAAGTTGTTCCCTGCATGACTTCCAAAAAAGTTCAATGTCTATCGAAGTGGAAGAATTCTTCACAACTAGGGGTCTAGTCTAATGTGATTGTGATACTTGGACATTTCATGTTCAGGTACACTACCCAAGCCAGGCGAAGTGCAGGATGAGTCTGTCGGATTGAAAAGAATGAACTATCTACATGTATTTCCTGTGTTGTCAAAGGAAGCTACTCTTCTTAATAGTTTTGTGTGGCAGTGACAGAAGTATTTTCCTATACATGTATTTAGCATGTGTTGACTCCATAACAGGAAAAAATGGAAAAAAATGGCGGCAATTGTCAAAAATTGCGGTCCGTTGCGATAAGCCAGAAAAATTGCGATTTTCTGGTAAGACAGATAAATCCATATTTTATATTGGCGATAAATTGCCCAAGCAGACACTTTCTTTTAAGAAAATGTGACAGAGAGTAGAGACAGAAAAAGACATCAGTAGCACCCGCAATCAAGCAAACAAAGGATGAAAGAGGAAAGCCAGACATAAGAAAAACGATCTCCCTACAAAGCCATCTGTTATTAGTGTTATGGTGATCCATAAGTGCTTGTTGTACAAAAATGAGAATCAATTCCACGACAAAAATTTATTTTCCTACTGGAATACTTGTCATGCTAAGCTTTTCAGTTTTGTTTTCCCCCGGGGGAAGATTTGTGGACTGAACAAGAAAGCTCACACAACCCTGGTTTTAATTCAATCCAGGTCAGCCAATTGTTTAAGATAGATTTCAATCTCAATGAAATGTTACCATAGTAAAGTAAAAGTAAAGTTAAAGTTCCTTCTAGGTCTTCACAGACCCAAAGAGCTGCAGCTTATACCGGTATTCTTTTACACTTGAGCTGAGTGAAGCAATTGGAGTAAATTTTCCTACTCAAGCTGTCCCCGTAGTTTTTCGCGCCCGCAAATGGCAAATTTGCGGTAGCAAATTTTGCCCTTGACCGCAAATTACCGCAAACCCTTATTGTGCCGCAAAAGGCCGCAAATGTCTACGTTTTGGGCTGAATTTTCTAATTCAAATCTGTAAATTAATGCTCGGGGAAAGACTGCTACTTTCAAAACTATAGATTTAGTTATCTTGAGACACAAAAGACACTGAGTTATTTTTTTCTCTTTTTTCTTTCTTCGGAGAGCTCCCTCTCTACTGTGTTTCTCCTCCATCTCTTTCTCTGTCTCCCTCTGTATTTGTATGTCTCAACTGTCTGTCTACCCGTCTGTCTGTGTGTCTCTTCTCTTCTTCTCTTTGCGATCTTTTTTTAAAAATCTCTTTCCGTTTGAGCCGATCTATATTATATATCTGTATCTCTTACGCTTTGTCTCTTACTAGTCTTACCGTTTCCCCTTATAAGGCCTACCTGTCCCCGCAGTTATTCGTACGTACGTATCCGCGAATAGCAAATTTTCAAACACAAATTTTAATCAAATGTCAGTAATATAAATATAATTAACCTTTTTGGATATAATCTCTCTCTCTCTCTCTCTCTCTCTCTCTCTCTCTCTCTCTCTGTGCGGTGTATTCTAGTTTTGTTCAAAGTTTCTCCCATTGACCTGTCTTCCATCTCCCCCCTCCCCCTCTGTCTGTCTGTCTCTCTGTTTCTCTCTCTCCCAATCCCCTCTTTCTTCGTTTTTTTCTTTCCTCTGTCTCTCCGCTTCTGTCTCTCCCCTCCCCCCCTCTCTGTCTGTCTGTCTGTCTGTCTGTCTGTCTCTCTCTCTCTCTCTCTCTCTCTCTCTCTCTCTCTTCTCTGCGACCTTTTCTGTCTGTCTTCTTTTGCGTCTGTCGGCACCTATCTCTGTATCTCCTCAAATGTAGGCCTATAAGAATGTGTTCGTTGAGGAGGATGAGCCTCAAAATGAAGACATCTGGAGACATTGGTGTTCCTCTATGAATACATGTAATACATATTTTAACAATTTTATTTCCTTTGAACCTTTGATATAACTTATTTTCATTCCCGATGATAATTTCCCCTCGATTACTTTTGTCGGAGTCAGCTTCTTTTTATTATATTTCATTTTACTTCTTATGACTATATTTAAATCCTTCCAAATGTAAATGCAAATGTCGTGACATCAATGTAGTATTACATCTTTACAATGTTTCATCGTAGATTGCCATTAAATACTTTAATTTTTGTAAAAATCAACCGCAAATTTTTGGCAAAATTTTGGCAAAATTTGCGATCTTGATGGCAAATTTTGCAATTTTCCATGGCAAATTTTGGCAAAATTAGGGGTTCAAAATGGCAAAAAACCACGGGGACAGATTGGGCTAGTATCTCTTCTTTCTCCCGAATCCTGTTGAAAATGCTGTGAGGGATGGTGGTGACAGTGTCCACCTCTCCTTTGATGGTTTCTGTTGGTAGGCTGTATTCAGCCTGGCCCTGCATCTTTCCCATTCTCAAGAATGCCAACAAGACTCCAAGGAACAAAGAATAGGCCTAATAAATAAAAGTACCGGTAATAAAAATGATAACGGAATGCTGAATTCAGTTGTCTTTTTCATGTTAAAGTATGAACATTATTACTGATGTGATCCCTCAGGGTTTTCTCTAGCAGTCTTGTCAAAAGAGCATTTTCAATCTTTAGGATGGAGGAATAATATAGTTATAGATCTAATGTGTAATTGAGTGGACTGGCCTTGCCATTGCGAAAATAGAAAAGAATTGTTTAATACATTTATTAAGTACATGTAGTTGGAGAGATTGTACAGTCAGCATGAAAATGAAACGAGCTACAACTGTGACATCATGGGATAGATCCAGGTATCCAGTGATGAGACTGTTGGTTCCATATGTTGTTGAAAATAAACACCAAAGCACCAAAGAGAGGATTTTGTTTTTGTCAGTTGATTCAAACAGTCCAATACATGTGTGTATTTTATTTCACAAACACCCAAGACCAAATTTACTGAAGGCTGAAACTGAAAGACCATGAGCCCCTTTTCTCATCATTGCATCATGAGTACATGTATATGATTGCTTTAAACCTCCCTTGATATTTCTCAGAGTACCGTATGAGGCTGTCAATTGCAAACAACTAATTTGAGACTCGTCTGGGACCACAACTAGTTTCCATTGCCAGTTCTCACTTTTCCCTCTCTATAGATCAATGCTAGTATACTACTACTACAGTATATCTATATCTCAGGTGCCAGCCTGTAGTGTATTGGTTCAAGTCCTTTATCCTCTAAAATACTGGTTCAATAATATGTAAAGAAGATATCAATAACATATTGCATTTATTTAAACTTTATTAAGTTAATGATACACACAGGTGTATTTTTACTTCAGCATTAAAATTAATAAATTAATAATTGAGATTAATTATTTATATCACAGACAGGAGAAAAACACAAAAGTGTACAATAACCTTATTTATTGCTCACACCTGGAAACATTTTCTTGCTGGGAGCCGATGCCTTAAAAATACTGAGTTTCAAGAATATATACGAATGAACTTTCTTATAAGGCTCACAAGCAATAAAATAGGTCACCCAAATAGTTGGATATTTTCATGCGAGTAGACATAATTGCTTCAAAAATAATTTTGACACTTCAATTTTCAAAACATACAAACCCCTCAAAAGACATTTTTGAAATCATCACTCATGCAAACTCTTTATATTACAGTAGAACACACTTAAACCAAACACATGTAAACCGAAAATAGCGCTAAATCGAAGTGAGTGAGAAGTCCCGTTTTTTCCTCCTCTATGTCTTTGGTACGCTGCTAACGGTAAACCGAAATGACTTTCACCCGCAACACGGTTGAACCGAAAAAACCCAACTGTAGGACCTAATGTAAACCTGAAGTAAAGTTTAATAAAGTCACAAAGTGAGATCCAAAGGCAGTCAGATAGGTTTATAATAGCCTATTCCTACCTGATTTGCTCAACAAACACACACACACACACACACACACACACCCATACAGACCCCCACCCACACACCCATACAATTCCACCCAAGTCTTTCCTGTGTGGTCTTGGGTCGTGACCAGCTCAGCTAGATCAGATGTCAAGTGCATGCTGTAAAACTTGAGTGGGTGCAGCACATGTCACATTCACTCCCGGCCTACTCATCCAGCACAATTGCGATTGACCTGTATGTGGCATCACTCTTTCCCTCACAAAAGGATAAACCAAAATACGTTTAAACCATACTGATTATTCGGTCTCAAACATTTTGGTTTAACGTGTTCTACTGTATCTCAATATGAATTACCGGTAATATAGCCAACTGCCAATGTTGTTTATTTTAGCAATAATAGCTTCACCACTTACATTTGCAACTAGTGTATGTGTATGACGTGCTCCTCTGAATTTGTTTATTTCTGGAGAAGAGACACAAGAAAGAGCTTAAAGAATATGAAAAAAGATGACGTAGAGTGCTGATCTGGCATCGCAGAAAATTGCCATTTGAAATCTCAAATTTTGCCAAATTTTGCCACAAAAAAAGATTTTTTTGCCAAAAAAAACCCCCAGGAAATTGTGCCACATTTTGCCATAAAAATTGCTAATTTTTGATATTTAGTTAACTATTCCGATTTAGATTCAGATTCAGACAACTTTATTTATTTCCTGAGGCCAATTGAATATCACATTGATTTAAAGATGCAAACAAAAAGTCACTCATGTGCATACAAAAAAAAAAAATGATTAAAGATACCAATCTTATATCACAACAAGAGTACCGAAACTTGTGAAAAGAAGCATCAAAATAGAGTGAAAAATCGAGATTTTTCATAAAATATTGTAAAATTCGCGGTAAATTGCGGAGAGTGCAAATTTTGCGGCCGCAAATTAGCTATTGCAGTCGCAAAAAACCACGATGACAGTAGGTTGTACAAAAGGCCTGTTTGTTTTTATCATTAATTAACAAAGTTATTATCTTTCAGCAATAAGTTTCTCTCAACATGTGAACAATCTAATGTGACATCAGTTTGGATGAAGCTATGTGTTAAAAGAATCAAAGACTGAACTTTAAATGAGAAAGTCTGATGACAAACTGGCACTGATGGACTTACTGGTATGTGTTGAGAGATTCAGAGTCAAAGCTTCAAAACTTTCAGTATTCAAGTGTTTGTCATGGACAGACTTACATTTGCATTGAAATGTGCAATTAGATTACAATTTTAGCACACATAAAGAATGCTGCTTCCAGTAATTTTTGTGAGACATTCATATAGAAAGTGGGGAAGGAATCATATTTTAATCTTGAAAATGGGAAAAAATAAACCACTTAATAAAATTTTGGATTTACATGTTTAAAGAATTACTGGGATAACAGATCAGATAAGATGAGAAACAGTTGACATCTATTCTTACCATGTGCTGAAAATTCTTCTTAGATTTAAAATAAAAATGAAAATATGAGCAACTGATGACATTTTGTCTACTAGTATTGATTTTAACACTAGGCTTCAAAAGGATGGATTTGCAACAAAGAAATTGATGCATTTATGTCAAGTTTGAAAAGTAAAGGAAATGAATATTAAGGTTTGACTGTTAACAATTCTAGAGAGATATTCAAACAAGACTGTTGAAATCATTCATATTTATAAAGGAAGCTAACGTTAAAAACCAACATTATTATCATGCACAGTACCCTTTTCAGTTGAGAAATAAATTAACTGAATGTTAATAATATTAATATTAAGGAGAAAAGGAGTTATATCGGAGCCTATGGCATTATTTGACATATGGTGAAGCTAATTGCTGCAGGGAATGTAATTAATTATGTAGTCACTTCAACCCACTCAAAATATCAAGGTGAACCAAATAATGATGAATAACTTTGATACGTTTGAGAGGAATGATCAAAGCACCAGAGCAAAAAGTGCAGCTTTTTGGCATGTTTTTGAACTATCAAATCCTGATATTCGTTGTGCATTTTATTTACACCCAAAAACAAACGATGCAGCACTGACTATGTAATGCGCAATGAAATAAATATACCAGAAGATCAATTGGTTCAAATCAATGAGAACATTATTATTCACAATAGAGAAGTATATTTTACACACACTGCCATTACAAATTAACATTTTACAGCAGCTCTTCTTTCCATCTGCCATAACAATAACATTGAAAAATAACTTATCATCAAAAACAGTAACACAACTTGATTTTAATTTGGATAAATTTATTTTTGAAAGCAACTTTTACAGGTGATAATTCGATGGATTCATAGTAACATACAATTGGCTTATTGCTGGCTATCAAATGATGAGGAAGAAAAATAAAAAGGTTCAGAAGCTTGAAATGATGAAATTATTAAAAGCATTGAAAATAAATCCATTAAAAAAAAAAAATAGGATATTAGTAATGCTTAAATTGCAATGAACACTTTGAATTAACATGGTCATGTGATTGATTATGATATTATTTGAGAGGAGAACACACCACATACTATAATGATTTCAATGAAAAGAAACCCAATCCAACAAAAAAACTTAACCCATATTCATAACAATTTTAAGTGGACCCTCTAAAATAAGCCCCTTCTTACAGAAAAAAATCTAAAACTAATAAAATAAAATGAATGAGAAAATTCTATTAAATTGTTAGACATTGATGTTGTCAGTTAGTACCATACACACAAATATTGACACTGTCAGGGAAAATGCAATGTGTCATTTATGTATCAATAAAAAAGGACCCAGGCACAATTCTCACTTGAAGCTGAACATTCCGAGAGACTCAGCAGCACAATGAAACCCTATGTATTTGTCTTTGCAACAGCATAGTACTGGTAATAGCATAGTAGACAATAGTGAACTACTTTATTATGGCAAAAAGTATTTGGAGCAACAAAACCTCTAATCCTGAGTACCAAAAACTAAACTATGAATTAAAAGCATTTATATCTACATAGATGATGACATAGTTAGTTTAAATCATTGTAACATGATGTTACCATTTCGTCAACCATTAAGCTCACAGGATGCAATAACAGCTAGACAGCAGGTGAGGATATATACAGTAACACTAGACAGCGCCCCAGCTGTATTTTTGCTGGGTGAAACAAAGCCCATCTGTATGCAAAATATTTTACAGTGCACAGCAGTTACATTTGAGGTTTAGAGGAGAACAAGGAAACAAAAGCCATTTGGTAGTTGAATAGGTCAAAACACTGATGCTACCACTTTCTTTCTTATCAAACAGCAGTTTTATGCCATACCTTAAAATACATGTACATGTATAATATCCTGATGGACAGGTTTTTTTTCTGCAATCTTTGGTGTTTTATACAAAAACCACATTGGAGACCACTAGTCATGACGGTTTAAAGAAATCTCTCTAAAATAAAAACCAAAAGAAAACAAATAAACTGATTGAAATATACCAAAACAAATAAATCCCAACCACTTTTCAGAAACAATAGAAAAATGGCCAAATTAAATCACAAGTCCATAATTACTTGCAATTGTGATAAAGATCAACTTTGAAACTAATCCATTGAAATATAAAATTTTATCTTTTTACCTTTATTTGACTTGTTGTCTCCTTATCATTTAGGTAATACTATGTACAATTATTTAATTCTCAGTTTTTGATCTTGAAGATATAGTCTTTTGAAACAATTAACGATAGTGAAGATAATAGTCAAGCAGTCTATTTTCAAGAAAATAAAATGTATCTTTTACTATATCTTAAATTTTAAATTCAATACACTTAAAAATATGGTTGTAAGAGCAGTCAAAATAGGCCTAATCTTTTTTGGAGAGAACCAGCTCCAGAAAGATAATGCAAATACTTTTGAGAGAAATCAGATCATAACAAATTCATTATAGAGTATTGACTGGCTATGTGTCCGGTGGTTGGGAAGCAGCAAAAAACGGCCACATAGACGAAACGGACACATATGCGAAAGCCGATTTTCCGGCTGTTCGGGAAGATACATGGCCTAGACATGTTGACAATATAATACAGAATGAAATGCAGAATGACTGCAAAACACATTTCATTGTATTAATCTACCCATCAATCAGTAACCAAATGATGCAAAGGCGGACATTATAGATCTACGATGATTACGCGGACATGCATACAATAGCGAAGACGCTCTGTCTTTTCCATCTCCATGTAATAAACCATAGACTAAAACTGAAACCAAAAAAATTGTCAGCCCCAGTTTAGTTACGTAACCAACAAAAATTTGAGTCCAACAAGATTGGATCTAGTGATCTGTACTGACAAGAAACATTATATACCTGCTCTTTACCTCATCAACCAATCATAGCCATAAGGCAACATGGCACCAACGTATTGAAAGAAGGACTCGGCCAGTCACTATCGACACCTGGATGACGAAAAATAAAGCGTTCACAGGGTCGAGGAGAGGGAGGGGCTGAGGAACAGGCAGTCACTCAAGATAAAGGGCGGGCATGTAAACAGGTGAGAACTGGATGGCTGCTTACTCCACCAGATGGCATATTAAGTACATCTGTATCCTAATAGGCTAGCATTGGACATGTCCTGAGGGCGTCATGCGCTCGTTTTACCACCTCATTGGATTGGACAAAACAACAGCCTATTCCTCCCCTTTCATGAATTGATTTCAGCTGTTGGCAGGGGAAAATTGATGAGAAATGAGGCATTTTTATTGACCGAAATGGCCACACAGGCAAAATTCCTGACTTTCAACCGGCCACATAGAGGGCCATTTTTAAGTGAAAATATTCCGTTTTGCAGTAAAAACGGCCACATAGGCGAAACGGACAATTAGCCGGCGGACACATAGCCCGTCACTACTGTACTTTAAAACATTCACAAAATTATAGACTCAATTTTTAAAATGTTAGATATAAAACTAGCGTTAAGTATGAAATATCAGCAGATCAAAGGTAAAGACAGAGATAGAGCATGGCTAATGGACCGCAATTTAAAAATGAGAGTTTATAAATGAGATAATAAAACCATATATAATAAGGCATTACATCATATTTTAAGTTGACTTTTCATGTGAAGCGATATAATATAAAACTATTCTTACTCAGATGCTACTAAATTAAAGGAGTACAGCACTTTCTGATGGGAAAGTAAACAAAAAATAAATGCATATATAGCAACCTACCAGATTGTTTATTGCTTCTTAAAAAGTTAAATGTCAGTTAAAAGGAAACTGTTATTAACTGCTGCCGGATTATACTTTCAATATGGAACATTAGATTACAATAATGGCAAAGACAAAACATTGGCTACTTCAACCCTACTACAAATAAAAGCAAGGCTGAAATAACTAAAATAGTAGTATCAGTAATCAGTATTTCTCTCTTTTATATTATCGCATAAATGAGCAAATCTGCCAGTTAATTGTTGAAGTAATATTACACATCTCCAATTCTCTTACAAAATGCCCTGAAGCGACACTCAAACGATGTTAAAACAGCCCAACGCAATGAAAATGCCGGTTTCTGCCATAGATTTACGTCAAAGAGAGATAGAGTGAGATCTAGATGTTCGCGACTCGCCACGTGTTTCTCCGCTGGGCTAGCGTCAACGCGGCTGCTTTGATAGTTTCGCACCTTGTCTACCGCGAATGACACCAGATGGAAAGGATTATCGAACGTCCATGCTATAACCTGAGTGACCAGTTTCCCCAAGTTTCGTTCACGTGGGCTAGCATGGCATCGATGTAATCGTTCATAATACTCCATGAGCGCTTACCTGCCATTTGGTCATTGTACCCCTCTCGTTATAATTTCCGTCAAACTCGAAGATCAAGAGATCGTTGTTTTTCTTTACTGACGGTAAGGAGGTAGTAGTAGAGCATAGAAAGGAAAAGTACTGTAATATAAGTGTAGTAGAAGGCCTCCTCTCTCCAGCCTACGGACGGACGAAGCTTAGCTTGTGTATCCTAAAACAACTAGCAGCGGGAACTGTATGTACTGAAGTTACATATCGACGCCGAAAGTCGCAAACCTGCTAACTCCAAAATATTCGATTTTCGTTTTGTTTTTTTTGGCTTAAAATATTCCTTATATCATGTTGCATGTGTGAATTGATAAATTGACCGAAATTTGGGTCAAAATGTACTTTAATCAGCCGAAGAGCAAACCTGCTAAGTCGTTTCGTTTCTGAATTGGAACACGCCACCTGATAACTCCAAGCGATCGAAACTTTCCTCGGGCAAGTCAACGCGGGCGAAACATGACGCTTGCCAAGTCCACGCCAACGAAAGTGACACCCTGCTAAGTCCATGCGATAGGCCTAGCGTAGCCTAGTATTCGGTCGTTTAGGCCTAGATCTAGATCTAGCGTACTATTCTTCTTCTTCTTCTTCTTATTATTACTAATATTTCTATTATTATTTCTATTATTATTACTATTATCATTATTATTATATTATTATTATTATTATTATTATTATTATTATTATTATCATTATTATTATTTTATTATTATTATTGTTATTATTATTATCATTATCATTGTTATTATTATTATTATTATTATTATTATTATCATTATTGCTACTATTATCATCATTATTATCATTATTATTATTATTATTATTATTATTATTATTATTATTATTATATTATTATTATTATTATTATAATTATTATTATTATTATTATTATTATTATTATTATTATTATTATTATTATTATTA
>JAUEKT010274281.1:0-11887 GCA_031762655.1 Doris verrucosa
TCTCTCTCTCTCTCTCTCTCTCTCTCTCTCTCTCTCTCTCTCTCTCTCTCTCTCTCTCTCTCTTGGGAATAATCCATGCATGTTGGGCCCATCTCGAAATGGTCGCATTTTCTTCGGATCGGCAGATCGTGCAGATCGACAAATGGCGCTTGACATTTTAACCAAGATTTTTGTCCACTATGTTCTCTACTCAGGAATCCATCATGGACTTCTACTGGCATTACTCAGGAAAAGATGTCATCGACAGGTCTGGCAAAGAAAATTTCAGCAGAGCCATCATGGTGGCTGCCCAAGTTTTCAATTCCCTCACAGAATACATACAGGTAGGGATACAAATAAATAGCTCTGACTTCAAAACTACAGAAATGATATGAGACATCAACCCGAGAGGGGAAAAGGAGGGGGCATGGTTCAGCACAGATATCAAGCAAGGCAAATGTTTGAGTAACATTTATTTACTATGGAGGATTGATGAGTAAGGGCTCCTTTTTGACAAATCTTGTCCAATATTAAATACTAATCTTGTCACATTTTACCATCTTCATTGAATGCCAAGCTGACAAGCGCTCTCCAGCACATGAATGTAATGACATTTGCATTAGGGTGGCTAAACATTGAGAGTGCATTCATTTACAACAAATGGTAATTTGGAAATTATTTCACAACTATGATATCTTCCTGTTTGGTACGACATTATAATAATTATTCACTAGGACAAAATATATAAATTTATAAAATGAAAACAAATATCAAAGAGTTTAAATTCAAAGGTGTAGTTGTTTTGTTTTTTTAAGACAAAGAATGTATTGAAATGAATATCTATTTGTCATCATTGCTATCCTTGACAGGGTCCTTGCTCTCAAAACCAGTTGGCTTTGGCCCACAGTAGATTGTGGGATGCTGTTGGAGGTTTCCTGTACATCTTTGCTCATATGCAAGACAAGTTGTCCAGGGTAAGTTCTTCAAGTCTATGTGACAATTTTGCATCATTCGTGTATGAATGCTGGTTTTTAAAATAAATGGGTTGGTGGCATTTGAAGTCAGTGTTATTTCAGTGATCTGATTGCTCACCGCTATTACCAGTAGGAATAACATGAAAGGCTGATTTTTCATAAAGTGTGCAAAAATACCTCGAGTTGCTCTCCTCCAATTTTGAAAACATTGTCATAAGTAGGTCTATATTGAGCGCGGTTTCAACGGAAAAAAAGCCTGATAAAATACATTATGATTAATAAAAATGCCAGGCTTCAGACTGAGAGTTCTTGGATTCAGATCTGACCTCAACTCAGATTTGATTAAGTAGGTACCTAACTGATATGACAATCTGTCTTTCACTGGGTTTGTGTATAATATAGTGTTGGCTTGGTAGGCTGGGAATCTTGTTACATTTATTCTGTGCTTCTGTCAGTCTTGGGAGGAACATACCATCTAAAAACGCTACAACTAAAAGCACAGTTTACTGTGAACAGAAGCATTTTAAAAGCACAAATTTAAGTTTTCTTTTATTACGCAATGCTTACTCCCAATTTCGCAAACTTGATTTGAAAGCAGTAGATTTTTTACATGACAAAATGAGATGCCCTATATTGCCTCATAAATATTAGTCTTTAACCAGTACTATTACTGGTGAGAGAGAAACAATTTGACCCAAGGTCTTTAATTATGAGTGTAATCTTTATAACAAAATAAGAATTTCAAGGTACTTTTTACATAATTGAGTAGGCCTAACTAAAACAATGCATGTGTTTGATAACTTTACATGCAATGAGAATACATAAATGTACATGTTACATTATGAAGAGAAACAGTGAGTAGGTCTAATGCTTTATTTATGCATTTTAAGTGAGTTCAACTCACTGTAATCAATTTTGCCCTTTTAAAGCCAATTCATATTAACTCCTTTGCCTCTATCACAGGATCCAGATCAACTTGAACTTTTGAGGGAGTTTATGAAGCTGCAAAAAGAAATGATGATTATGCTCCTGTCAATGTTGGAGGGTAAGATTGTTTATCTTTTATATCAGTTGGCTCCCCCAAAGAATCCTGAGATTTATCAGCCTTAATCTCTAAAACATCATCAATGAAAATAAGTGATCTCTTATCATGATATGGTTTTGTTATATTGGTGCAGGCATATCATGTTTCAAGTTACAGAGTATTGAGTACAGCATAATCAAAATTATTAATAACAGAGAGGACAGGTCACACTTATGTATATGTTCAGCATGGGAGGTCATCTATGTAAGCAATTTGTCTGTGTATCATCATGATCACGATGAATGTATAGTTAAGTTTATAAGCAACACTGTTGTGATGAATATACCCAATGATTTTACCTTGTCGTCGTCTTTTTATCTTTTTTACACCATATGATTCGCAAATGCCACCTAAACGCATCTTTTTGTTGACCCCACATAAAACAGTGTGATTCTTTATCATTACAGGACATACAACAACTTATTCTTGATAATCTTTGCTACATCTAAAGCTTAAACCCTTGATCTAACATTAATTTACCTTAATCAGGATTGTCAGAGAAACATTTTTCCATCAAGATGAATGGTGAGGCACACCTATTGCCATGGAATTTCCAAACAAAAACAGAAATGTGACATTAATTGATGCTTTAATTCATGAAATACATATGATTTATTTATATGTAGAGTGATGATTAAGGGGTGTTATTTAAATCTTTCATTATGGCAATTAATATACTTTATTCTGTATTGGTGTAATTATGCTCCCTTTTAGGTAATGTGATGAATGGTCCAATCGGAAAACAGATGGTTGATACCCTCGTTGAATCCTCTGCAAATGTTGAGGTATGAAGCACACACACATTTATGTATACAAGATGAAATCTGATTATAAGGATTAGAGAATTTATAATATGTAAAGTCATATAACCAATCATAATAACATTAAATAGTTTTGTGAAGCAAATAGACGCACTGATAACTATTGGTTACTGGTATAATTTCTGTCTCAAGAAAACATGAAGCATTTGAAAAGAATATTTTGATAATTCGTTGAATCATGTCCTTTTTTTCAGATTAATACGCTATAAGAACAATCTCAAGTATGTCCCAAGATTTTGCTTCTTGAGATTTTTAATCTAATTTTCATTTCATTCTGAACAGAATGCATGTTTATGTCCATTACTATTATTCCATTTGAAAAGTAACCTTTGTCGTTATTGTTGTTTTGCAATCCATGCATAATTACAATCATTTCTGTCTATTTCCTTCAACAGATCATTTTGAAATTCTTTGACATTTTCCTGAAGATGAAGGACCTTACCACATCAGAAGCCTTCCTGGTAATATTAACAAATAGCACTTGAATCTTTCATTACTCAATAATGAATTTGAATGCTTTCCTTGTTAAACTGACGAGCAAAATTCTCTGAAGGTTGTGAACACCCATAAAACTCAAATCTTTTTCTGAATTTGATACTTTTAAGCGTGACAGGCAACGATAATCATCTCATTGATTGGACACTGGTTGAAAGCAAAATCACTCTCAGACTAGTTCTTGTAACCGACTCGCACTTGTATAGAGAGAGGAAATTTTGATATAAAAATATCTTCCAAAGGAGACATACACACATACGGGTTTTGAATTAGACTCTTGTGGTGTCAAGTCCAGCAACTTATCCACTCAGCCAAACAAGCCACTTTGGGAGCAGATGAGTCTGGAAAAGCAGGCTCATTTGGGATAGCAGATTCCAATTTTCAGCCTCCATGAATGGGATTGGAACCCTTGACCTGTGGCTTTAGGAGACATTTTTCTCAGCTTTCTTTAATGGGTTTCTCTGCAAAACTCCACTCTGTTGAAATCAATATTTTAAAATTACAATGCTAGTATAAGATACTGGTATTATATTTTCATGTAGAGAAGCTACCTACCTTGGAGATATTACAATTTGCTCACTTGCTACCAAGCTTTCATTTTAGATCTCAACATGCGCTCAGTACAAAGGTTTTTGAGGAAGTTTTAATTATACTGTGATAATTGAAAAATCCAACCCAATATTTTTAAGGGGCAGATAATAGAGATAGATTGAATTTTGTACCATTTTTTTTTTTTTTTTGGTATCAGGAAAGAGCATATTCCAACAAAAGATAAATCTGTCAAAATTTGAATTTTAAGCTGCTATGAAAGCAAAATGAGGAATCAAGATTGTTATGTTTAAAAAAATTGAAGAGAAATATCAAACACACTCGTAAAATCACTCAGTTTTCTCAAAAACACATACTTCACCAATGAGAATGTCAGAAAATTGTCGAATAATATTTCTGTATTATCACAAAATGTATGGGATTGGTATCAAGAGAGTCCATACAGCTATCATAAATGTAGCAGGTGAGTTATAGATTTCTCTTGGGACTAAAATCTTGTCTCTTAACTATTGACCTTATAATCTGGAAATGTATATTTAACATAATCAATTCTTGCATACGCCAAATCATGATTTTGTATCTTGTTTACATTAATTAAGTATTTCTTCAGAGACATTTCTTAATAAGTCTAGCCTCAAATGATGAGAAAATGATGAGTAATATATAGTTACTCATGATAGCTGTATTAAGTTTAAAAGAAATACTCCCATATACGTTTACTTAAAAAACAATGTATAAATGTAAAGATTCACTATCCATAGATATGGAGAATAGTACCTATCAATGAAGGGATAAGAAATTTTCCTTCACAATAAAATTAAAAAGTGCATGCATTTTTAGGAATTTGACACCAACAAAGACGGGGTACTCTCTGCAAAGGAGTTCCGAAAAGCCATGCACGCCCAGAAAGTCTTTTCCCGGTTGGTACTTTTTAGCCATATGAGCATATATGCAAGTTCTCTTTATGATTCTGTAGCCTTTGTTTTGTCTCTTTTTGTATTCGATGGAAGACAATGCTTGTATTGAAACTTTGGTTGGTGGAAAGGATGATTTTGGATGTAATGAGAGCATTTTGTTAAAATTTTGCTGGTGAAATTAATATTTGAGATTACTTGTTTCAATACATCATTGTCTTTTGGCATTTTAATACCTCTGCTCGTAAATAAGAGTAGATGAATCAGCTTTCTTTTATGTTTTATGAAATTAACTTATTTACCTTAGGAATTCGACACAAATAATGATGGGTGGATATCTCACAAAGAATTCCGTAAGGCAATGGAAGCTCAAAAAATATATTCAGAGTAAGTCAGGCATGGAGTGTAACTTTGAGAGTTGGATTTTCTTGTCCCATCACCCATCATGTGTCCTTTTCACCTTGACCTATCACAAGGCAAATACATAATTTGACCTGAAAGACTATTTCCCCGAACCTCATCCATACCTGCTTATAAACTCAGAATTCAAGATAGAAGCAAAAAGAATCTTTCTATTCTTAACCGTCAATGAATGCAAACTGTACTCATTCTAAAATGCATGAAATATGAAGGAAAAGAAGATAGTTGTTCATGAACATTTTTATTAATGAAAACATTTTAATGTGCATCCTTTTAATCCTACAAGTGAGCATGATACACATAATTTCCATTTTCAATTGTTTCATATTAATTTTAGTATTGATAACATATTTTGCATCCTTCATCCCCGTCATTTTAACCACAAGAATATTTACATCTAATTTTGAAATTTTCATTTAATTCCACTTTGTTTTAGATAAATAGATCTGCCCCATAATGTTTTTTGCATTTTTCTGTTTTATTTATGCGATATAATTGATGCAGTATTTGCACTAACAGCAAAAGATATCTGTATTATAATGATAATGTGAGAACCGGTAGAGAATATTTTTAGAACTATGTTGAGCATGTTCATTACAATCTACTGCAATTAATATGGCACTTGTCATCATGAAAAATAATGTAGCATGAGACTGTTTATTGGTCTAAGGTAGGTAAACCTTGAGACAAATTATCACATCTCCAGGAGATCAAAGATAGATTTATAACATTCTCAAGAATTGTCATCGTGTTAGATTAGACTGTTTGACAGGTTAATGGTAGCCGGATAAATGGTGATAGACTATTTTGATCTTTTGTGCTTTCTTGTCATTTTGATAATATTCTAGAATAGATTTAGAGGATTTGTAAAATAATGTTTTAATCAGCATCCTTCTTGTTGACAAAATTTTCTAAATTGTGTTGGGGTTTCTTTTTCTTTCACAATTTTTTTCATGTTATTATGAGTTTTCTTAAGTATAGAAAAAGATTCTCTAGAAATGTTTATTTTGTGTTCTAAGAGATTTTCTCTTCAATTAGTTTATGTAAATGTGTTCATACATTTGCAATTTCTATTCTATTTCTGACTTTATTTTACCTTAAAGTTCTTTTGTAATTGTTTTCCTTTTTATTTCTGTTTATCTCTGAACTGTCTGAAAACCTTTCTTAAAAGTTGGTCAGGTACGAAATCCAACAACATAATTTCATTGATTAGTTTTTCAACATTATGTTTTAATAGGTTAAATAATAATTTGCATAATAGTTTTGTTTCAATAGAGAATGTTATGCCATATTGAGATAGTCAACGACTAATTCCTGCTCATTGTTCATAAAATAGAGAAGAAATTGAGTACATCATGATGTGTGTGGATGCAAATCAAGACGGCAAAGTCGACTTCACCGAGTTCACGGATCGCTTCCACAACCCAGCAAAAGACATTGGGTTTACAATGGCAGTATTGCTTACTAACCTGTCAGAGCACATGCCCAATGAACCCAAGTAAGTGTTTTACATCTATGTCTAAAATGCTTTCCTATGTCTTTTGACTATTGAATGAAAAAACAACAAAAAAGTAATTGAAAAAATGTTTGTATTTTGATTATTTGATTCTAAGACATACTATCAATTTTTGAAAGCCTGAATATGCATCATACAAAACAAATTCAATGTCTTTTGATTTACTCTTTAGTCTAGTGAAACATCAAAGTTGGAAGATAATTATAAAACTACTCCTTGATTGCAAATAACTGTCTGCTGTCTGTCTTAATAATTTTCAAGGGAGATGAAAACACAGATTGCTTTACACTCGCCTGCCTCAAATCTCTCATATTCTGAGCAAAAGAATGAAAGATAAAGCATTTACGTTTATTGCCACACCAAACTTATAGTTTCAATAAAGCAACAAGATTCTTTTTTTAAACATGGCTTGAAGATTTCCTTATATTTGTAATATTTATTCAATGGTTTTGAGCATGTATGAGGGGGAAAATGCTATGTCTTGATATGTATCAATCAAAAGCTTCAAGCTTTAACAATGTTTTCATGTAAAAAACCATTCATATTTACACCTTCTTGTTGGTTCTTTTCTACTCTTTAGATTGGAGCGTCTTCTTTCTAAGGCTAAAAGTGTGTTGGATTATTTTGAACCTTATCTTGGACGCATTGAGATTCAGGGTAGCGCCAATCGTATTGAAAGAGTCTACTTTGAAATCAAACAGTCTCATATTGATCAATGGGAAAAGCCACAGATTAAGGTATTTGAAAGTTGCAATTTGTTTAATTTTAATCAACCATGTCAGGGAGATGATTTATACACTTTTTGATTTTATAAGTGATTTTTCATGGTAAATTATTTTTAAGAACAAAGATTATTAACTTAAGTATTTTTTAGTCCCAGCATGCTTTTAAAGAATTGTATTTGTTGTTCCCTTTGTTATTTGCAAATATTTATGTTTTACTTTTGATTATAGATTCAATTCTTTAAAGCATATTATTTAAATAAAATTTATGCCTTTTCTTTTGACTAATTAGTTGAATGATGACTCGTCAACATTTTCATATTTTATATTTGTTTCATTTGTCTATTACTCTGAAAGTATCTCATATACTAGACATAGTGATTGCCAAAACAGAAACGGACAAACTCTTTTCTTAAAATAAATCTCCTCTATTTATGTTTTGCAGGAATCCAAGAGATCTTTCTTGCACAGTGTCGTCAATGAAGGAGGAGACAAGGAAAAACTTGAAAGCTTTGTCAACTTCTGTGAGGACACCATTTTCGAGGTAATTATTTTGAAGATACTTGAGTATTTTCTTCTTTATTCCTTGTCTAGCCACCAATTGTAAGTTGTCAAACTGTATCATTGCGCTTATAAATTATATGCACCAAGGCATTGAAGCTTAACTTTAAGATTTATGTAAGTTTGCTCCAAATATCAACATCGCTTTCAAGTAATAATGGAATGAAACCTAACCTATTATTTGATTTTGTGTGATTCACTCTACACACTCTCACTTATCATTCTTATATATCTGTATCTCGTCAGATGCAACATGCTACTAGCATAAGCGCAGAGGAGCAAAGGATTGCCGCCATGAGAAGTGGAGTAGGAAACATAGAAGGCGGGTAAGTAGTTTCACACAATGCCCTCTTGTGTTTGCTAAGCTTTTCAATGTTGTGCCGCTGTTTAGTTAAATGTAATGCAAGGAAATGTGAATAATTATTTTTGTAGTGCTGGTTTCTATTGCCTATGTTCAGAGGCGTTTTACAGTGAAGAAATAACAGCGAAGGGAAAAACGTAAGTGACCTTTAGAAGAAAGTTCTCTTGACAAATTTTAAATTCTAATGAGAAGTAAATAGGTATTAGTATTTGCTTCAGTATAATACATTTTTGGTTCATTTTACATGTGTTGTCAATGTAATTCTGTTGCATACATCCATCTGTGTGACAAGTGTATATGGTAACATGAAACATTACATACTTATGAGGATCATACAATTTTGAGCCAATGTTTTATTTGTATTTCAGCAAAGCTAAACCCCAAAAAACTCTCCCTAGCCCTAGGTATCTTTTGTCCTGGCATGCGGTTTAAAAATTTGATTCCTGTTTCCCTTCACTATTTACAAAAAAGATTTGTTTTCATTGCAACTCTTGGAAGAAATTAAACTGCAAAATGTTTTTTTTACAAATGAATGAAAGACTTTCCTATGCCCTCAGCTACTTGCCCGGCAGTCATTGAAGTACTGCAGTTTATTTTTTAGTTTGGTATTTTGAAAGAGAGAAGAAAGTACAAACATATTGCTAGGGCTTGAGAGAGATATTCGGAAGGAGGGAGGTCGAAAACATCAATAAGCAGCTGACTAAAGCACATTTAATAAAAAAAAAAAAGTTTTTGATTCGTCCCCTTTTTCCTCCCATCTCCATAACTTTCTTGTGATCTTCCCACTTGTATACAGTTAAAATATCCCTTCATTTGACTTTGAACCTATTTCCCTTTGTCCCCCTGGTCAATTATCCTAATTTGTTTTATCAACTTCTGTCTTTTATTCCCATCTCCATCCCTCTCCAGCCACTTTCTGTTCTATATTACCCTTTACTCCTGCTGCTGCTGCTGCTCTTGCTGTGACAACTTCTGATTTGTGCCCCTAAGATCCCACCCCCCCCCCCCACCCCCCACTGGGTTTTTTTTCTTTAACTATCAATCATCCCCTTTCCATAAACTTTGTTCCAATTCAGCTCAATTTGTTTCCTGTTTCTTTTTTTTTTATCTTCCTGTTTTCGTCCTTTGAAGCCATCCACTGATTTCCCAATACATCAAGACTTAACATTGTTATATTCTTCTTTCTGGATTTAACCATGAAATGTCAATGAGCTCCTACATATTTTATGTGTGTGTTGTACATCTAAATCTTCCAAAGTTATTGATTATGGTAATTTGAGTGTAAATGACAGGATTAGTGTGTAATCAAATTTAAAAGACAATTCTTACTATTTTAGTTCATCCCTTTTCTGCAATTAATATAAGCTTTATTTAAATGAGTTGTCATTAAAGTAGTCTGATATAAATACTAATATTTTTTATAAACCCAATATCATGAGCTTGAATTGTATTTTATTATCATTGCTCTTTTTATTACAATCATCATTTTTATCATCAACATAGCCAACAGCATAGCCATTGCCAAAACTCCATCAATTTTATTGTTCAATACTGTTCTAGCATATTGCTACTCTTTGTCCTTTTTTTTTTCAAGTTTATATATTTGGAGCCTTCTTTTGGAAATAGAAAAAGACAATGAAAAGGCATTTTAAAAACGTGTCAGTTCTCTATTCTAAAAGAAAAAGAAAAGTGAAGAAAAAATATGAGCATGTCATTTCTACTTTAAGGCTTTAAAATCTATGTTTTTATATTGCATTACAACTGATCTATTTACATTTTTTTGCTTATGCGTTGCAGAGTCCTTGAGCCAATTGTCCTGATCTATCGCCTCCTGAAGGATGGACTGATGGCTGTCTTCTCTTACTTGACTTGGTCAAACCTGAAACAATCATATCATACATTCAAATCAATGACCTATTGGCAGCTGTTGATTGGGTTTTTCAAGGTCAATTTTAAACTGGCATGGATGCTTCTGACTCTCATATTTTACATTAGCTGGTAAGTCTTTGAGAAGATAAATTGTGTCTCAATATGAATCTTTCACGCAGCAAGAGGAGAACAACCTCTGAAAACCAGTTTTTAGACTTTTAAAGAAATGTTGTTTTTTTATCCCTTTAACATTCCCAACACCAAGACTTTCTGGGATAACGTAACGCAGTACCTACATTGTTACGAGCGGATACATACTATCCGCCTATCCTCATAATGCCACGGCGCGAGGAGTAACGATTAGAACTAGAACTAGAACTAAATTTATCCCCCCCTTTAAAAAGAATTTAAAATATCATCACCCATCTCACAAAGATCACCTATCTCTAAGTAGGCCAACATTAAAATCATATCTTTCACTTGCAAGGAACCCCTAAGACTGGCTCAAAAGTCTAGAGCTGTCTTGCAGTAAAACATGAATATTATTTTCTTACAAAGTTCAGACTTTATTTCATGTTATTTAGTTGTGTCTTAGCGCTGACAAACAACAAATTAGGTTTCAGTATGCTGTAGTACGTTTATCAGAAAAATAAATTCCTTTTTTTGTATTTTTTGTCAGTATCATCACTGATATAGATCACGGCTGTTAGAAATACCCCAAAAGCGCCACTTTAGTTTGCCGAGGGCCCATCTCGCCGGCCCCCCACAGTGGGGTAATAAATCACGTGGCAGCCGTGTGCACAGACCGTGACGGCAGGCCGCTCCCTGACCGCCGATAGTCTTGCCTCTTTAGCGTAATTCTATCTCTTTCCAATTAAATGTGTGCAGCTATAGCAGAGCAAAGCATCCCGTTTAAGGGCTCAATGTAAAGATCAACTTCTTAGCTACAAGACGATATTAAATTTGTGCATCTCGGGTCATTGGTGTTTTTGCTACAGGTTATTTTAAAAGGGTATATTTGTTCATCGTGTAGATTTTAATTTCGCCGATTGTTTTACTTTTGATTATTATTTCATGACCTTAGGGCCCAACGATTTAAAAAAAAAAATAATCTCGTTTTAGGTCAATGTGTTTGCAATAGTGTGTGTAAGTTTTATTATTGAGAAGTTGTTGTGTGATTTTCGGTGACCGTGTAAAGGGAAGCGTCTTCCTGTATTTGAAGCCAAGTCTTTTTTTCTTATAATCCTTTACGTGCTGATATTAGTGTACAGGACAGCAGCACATCACCTGCATTCAAATATGACAAACTATTTTCTCAATCACTTCAGCTGTCCCCAACTAGACCACTCACAAAACAGGAACAACAATTAAATACACACTTCGTTCGCAGGCAATTAAACAACTCAAAATCAGCCGTCATCAAATGCAAAACAGGTGGACAACCTATCGTTCTCGCGAAAGTAACAAATCCAAGAAAAGACACACAAGCAGTCAAGAGAACATCCAAAAGAAATCGCACACAATTACTATCCTCTCTCAGATCAAACATAGCTGGCAGATCACACGAAAGCATTATGACACAACAATCATCAGAATTAAAACGATTTCCGATAGATAATAGA
>JAUEKT010274392.1:0-11887 GCA_031762655.1 Doris verrucosa
CCCCCCCCCCCCCCCCCCCCCCCCCCCCCCCCCCCCCCCCCCCCCCCCCCCCCCCCCCCCCCCCCCCCCCCCGACCATCAGATGCGTAAAAAAAAAAGACACCTTCCACCCTCAATCTAATACCCCGGCCCAATAACATCAGTCAACAAGCTCTAATTTTCCTTTAGAGTATTTCATGTACAGACTGCCTCTTCAATTGATACAAGAAGCCAATGGGTTGCTTGGGTAACATGTTATAACAAATGATGGGAAAGAAAGAAAAATAAAACCACACACATACGCTCAAGGAAACGGCGGTAAGGACGGCTACCATGAGTAAGAAACACAAATGTGTAAGTATTTATAAGTCCATTCAATTGTCCATATTAAAATCGTTTAACATCAATGACCCTTTTCAATACACAAATACATAATAATATAATATATCTATGTATATTATTATACTTCTATCACTGGGATACTAATAATAGAAACGGCAGACAAAACATCCAACAGGGCCTGGGATAGATATTTTCTTACTTGCAACGATGATACCAACACAGTGGAACCTCTCTAATCGGGAAATCTCGGTGGATTGTAAATCCTTCCCGATTAGCCGGGTTTCAATATTACCCGGGTTCCCGATTAGAGAGGTTCCAATGTATCTAAATTGTTATCTAATTGAAAATTATTTTTAAATGACCACTTATAAGACAAATTCATACACATAAATTTTCTATTATGATGCTATGTCTGCCTGTTATGTCCTGAGTGGTGAATTTGCTGATGGACGAACAATTCTTACACTCAAACTCTATCCCACAAGGAAAGATGTCTACGATTTTCAAGGTCTTTAAAACAACTGTGTGGGTCACGTAAACTATGTCCAAAGGACGTAAAAAAAAAATATATATATATATATAACAACAAACGTACAAAGTAATGAGCATAGAACAATAATACATCAAAGGAAATACTTGGAAGTGAAAGACGATTGCAGCAAATGAGAAGCAAGCAAGCATGTACCAACCAGTTAAGCAATTCCAAGATGAAGACGAAAGAAAGAAACGCGTAAAAAAAAATTAAAATGATTTGCGTAAGTCAACTCATTTACGCCTCACAATAAAATCGATACCTTGCAGCAACAATCCGATACATGCCATTTTGCGAATTGACGTTTGTTTGATTATTGCACCCAGGTATCGAAATGCACGATGACGACAAAACCGATGAAACCTTCAAGATGTATCAAAACAAGCTGCCAACAAACCTTTGTGGAATAAATAAAGAACTCAAGAAGATTCACATCGTCTTACAGATAAATATAGCTACAATATAGAAAATGAAAACAAACACTTTCAGTTCATCACAGCAACAGGAAACTTATAATATAAAAGAAGAGATGTTTAAATGTAAACTTGCTGAAACATGATCTAAATTACAGATATACTTCAAGACAATTGACGTATAAAACCTTTTAAAAAGTCGTGACATGAAAATAACTTGTCTAACTTCAACTTTAACCCCATGCTTTTGCTGCTTATGGAATTAACAGTCTCATTATTAAAATGTTTGTCAGTAGTACTCGGATGTGTTCCACATGGAACTTAAAAAGTCTACCTGACCGCTAGGCCTATAATACTTTATCTACACTTTTGATTTACACAATAATTCGGAGTATCTCAAAATCCGACCGGAGTATCGTAAACTTGTGAAACAGTCGGGCAAAATCCGATGTTTTCGGGGTACTTGGCAGGTCTGTAATTGTAGAAAATCATTCTTAAAGGTTCTGATTGCTACAGTTTCTTTTGGATGCGCAACCTTGTACATCCCTAAAATCAGTCAAAATACGGATAAGTTGCGTGAAACAATGATGGTAGGGAGAATAATATATCATATACAATAGAAGTCCCCAGTACGCTTTATTCTTATTCGCAAAAAAAACTGAACTTGCGACCCAGTCATTCCTCTGCCTAAAGATGAGATTGGGTGATGATGGGGAGGGAAAATGAGTTGTTTTGAATGAAGATGTGTGGTTTGCGCTTGCCTGTATTAAGTCATAGAAACGAAATCATCATTTTTATGACATTTAAAGACCAGTGTGCCTGAATGTCGTCAGAAAGGATAGAAGTTTTCAGCTGACAAAACGTTTGCATGAATAATACAGAAAACAATGACATATCAATAGTAGAGTACTAACTGGGATCTCGGCCGTCCACTCAAGCCGGCATACCAGCTAAATTTTTCCCGTCCCTGCTGTTTAACCTCGATGTAAGGACAAATGTCGATTGCAACTCTGGTTAATTAATTAATCAATCGTATTCTTTGATACCTAAGCGCTAATGAATTGGCCCCGTTTTGTTCCTCTTCACCTGATTTCACAGAAGAAAGACCCAATTTCTGCGACAGTTCTACTCAAACCTAAAAGTAAGTCCAGCATTTTGTTTGTTCTTAGACGGCTGAGATCCAAGTCAATACTCTATCATGCAAGAGTGTGGTGGCTTTTCTTACATCCACATGCTTGAGTGCGTAGTGATTCGGGACCGTGTGCAAAATGAAACAATGGTGGTGGAGGGTATAATAATCATGTTATAAGGCACGAAGTCGTCTGCGGCAAGTTGAGTAGAAATGACATCACCAGTATTGCGGTAGTTTTTCCAGTAGCAGAAAGCATAAAAAAATTTGTTTACGCTTTGCTTCACATTTATTCCAATAAAGGTAGTAGAAATGACGTCACCAATTAGATTTTGTTTCACATTTATTCCAACAATAAAGGTTTCAAACATCTATGGATTTAGAGGGAAATGCTACGAAATTGAATGAAAACGAAGATAAACGCTTTCAGTCCTTCAAGTGTGCATAGGAAGGATAGACTATTCAGAAGTCGAGGAAATATCATTTGATGCGATTAAAACCAATTATTACTATTATCAATGAATTATAGATCTTTTCCTCACTAGTATCATGAAATAGATTTACCTATTTTATATCTTGAATTAGTGAGGGTTTTATGAGTCTTAAAAAATAAAACTTTCTCCTAAAAGTTTGGAAAACTATGTAAACAAATTTTAAAAAATATTAAACACTTGACAATATAACATACTCGAATGGTCACAAAATGAAATTGAAACGTAATGAAATTTATAGCCAAAAGTAACATACATTTTACAAACCATGGATGCCTATCGTTATGTGTACAACTGCCTTTCTGTGTATTTAAGCACTGCCTGAACGTAGTTATTCTGCTAAACAGTCCAAATTACCATGGAATTCCTCAACGAAAACAGTATGATCATCATATACATTTTAACTTCACTGCCAAATCTTAATACATTAAAAAAAAAACAATAACAATAAAAAACGCAAAACATCACTAATAATCATCAACAATAACGTAACAATGACCGACCTATTGTCCTGCCTGGCATACCTACTGTTGTTATCCAAAGAAAAATACTGTCATAACCTGAAATGTGGCATTTGGAGATATCAAAATCACCGGAATCTTTCCACACAAAAAAAATGATTAAAAAAGCATTCCTTATCAATACATCAAGAACCCGTGCCTTTCAACATTTATTCTTTCAAAATTTCAGCACTGCAAAGTTTAGGGTCTGACTTTGACTTATATGACAGTATTACTTGTAGTATCAACCTAACAATTGGTTGTCAGTAGCAATAATTTGGCAATAATTTGGAGACACTCCTGACATTTCTACGGCAATGAACCAAGCTTTGAACTCATCAAGAAGAAGCTCAACAAAATAATAGACAACAAATCGTTGTCCATCCCACAAACGGGCATATATAGTTCATTAAATTAATTCGCCTATACACCCTTTCCAGACTTGCCAACCGACCAAATTTTCTTTTCATATTTTCACCCCAAATGAGGTGAATTTTATCATATTTTTAAAAACAAAATCATATTTTTAATGCATTGATGTAAATCCATTCTTTCACCTAGGGCCTAATGGCGTAATAATACTCAATAGAGTCTAATAATAAGTGAATGAACAGAGGCAGAGTTTGTTCATTCTGCACTTCACGGATTTGGCTCTCGGCGATAGCCAAACCAGTGCGGACTCGATGAACATTGTTAAAGTTATCGGCAACAAACATTTTGCGTATTTAAATCTGTGTTCACATATTTGCGTATTTATAACGGCAGTGCGTGTCAAAATACGCAAAGTCATATTGGTTGGCGAGTCTGCCTTTCGTGAGATGGACCACCAAATTCATTCTCCTCTGAGAAAGATAAGCGATGGCAATGTTTTCAGTACCGGTAACAGAACTCCAGACTACTCCACATACTTGATATTTTGATGTAAATTCTTTTAAAACCTATGAAAGGCTGAAGGTTGATATATATCTATTCGCTTCGGGGGTGGAGGGATTACAAGAATGAAGATATAAAATTTCTCTCCGACTCTTTCACTATCTGATTCTCTATCTCTCTTTCTGTTTGTCTGCCTGTCTGTCCGTCTCTGTCTTTGTCTGTCGTGTCTGTCTGCTTGTCTGCCTGTCTGTCTGTCTGTCTGCTTGTCAATCAGTCTGTCGGTCTGTCTGTTGGTCTCTTTCTCCCTATCTCTCCCTCTCCGACTCTCGTTGAAACACAAAAAGAAGCAAAACACGGAAAGTCAAACGCATGATCTCAGATGATAGAAATAAATTGGGAAATAAATTCACAGCCATTCATTATGGTACGCAAAGGTCACACATATTCTCACTGAATCGAATCGCACCCCTTTCTGCGTTCATTCATTCATTCATTCATTCTGTCATTTATTCATTCAATCATTCATTTATTCGTTCGTTCATGCATGGATGATGACCCCCACCCAAAAGGTCAAAGCCTCCCTCATCTCTTGTCCCTTTCGGCCTGAACGAGGTTCTCCGAGGCGATCATGAGGCGGTAGCGTAGTCGCAGGTTCCTGGCCCTCACGTGGCTGTTGTTGATCTCCTCTGTGTGGCTGGCAGGGAACCAGCCCTTCTCTCCGTCTCTTATTCTTTCACCTTCATACCAGCCTGGAGTGAGGGAAGGAGGGGGGGGGAGGGGGGGGAAGAATGAACAGCCTTGCTATGAATCCACCCAGCATCAAATCGTTACTGTCTGGGAAAATAGTCGTATGCGCATTTTTGCAGTTTTGCACATACGACCCTTTTCCCCGACGGCGACAAAATACAAACATTCAAGAATAAGCACAGAACCAGATGAGAAAGAATTTGGGGAAAAAAAACAACGTATTAACTTCAGCCAAATTGTTTTTGTTTATTCAAGACTATAAGAAAATGAAATGTATTTACTAAAACTTTTGATACCTTGCTTATTTACATATTGATTTATATCAAATTTTACACACATATAGTACAGCTTTTATTAGTACAGTAGTGACCGGCTATGTGTCCGCCGGCTAAGTGCCCGTTTCGCCTATGTGGCCATTTTTGCTGAGAAACCGAATTTTTTCTCTTTAAAATAGACCTCTATGTGGCCGGTTGAAAATCAGGAATTTCGCCTATGTGGCCGTTTTGGACAACAAAAATGCTTCATTTCTCATCAATTTTCTCCTGCAAACAGCCGAAATTAATGCGTGAAAGGGGATGAATAAGCTGTTGTACTGTCCAATCCAATGAGATGATCAAAATTAGGATATGACGCCCTCAGGACATGTCCAATGCTGGCGTATTAGGGATACAGATGTGCATATTACGCCATCTGGTGGAGTAAGCAGCTATACAGCTCTCACCGGTTTACATGCTCGCCCTTTGTCTTGATCTTGAGTGACCACCTGTTCCTCCGCCCATTGCCTCCTCTAGAGAAAGCCATGCTCCGCCCCTCCTCCTCCACCACCCTGTTCAATAACAAGAAACGCGTAACATGGAACGTATTGGCAAGAAGGAGTAAACGAAACTATTATGATTTTTTAATTAATCTTTACGATAACGGAGCATCCGCCAATCACGTAATCACCTTAGGTTCTGAACTCAGGCTCGAAAAAATTCCACAAAGGACTGAAATAGATTTATAATATATCAAAGGTATGAATGATGTAGAATGTCTATGAACATCTTCAATCCACAATCAGTACTATCTTTTCATTTTCGCATGTTGATGGCAATACTACTATACTAAGAAAGAAACGGCTTTTCCACGAATTGTGCGCTGCAAAAGTTAATTACTTAATGTTTCGAATAGAATCATTGGTATTCTGTGTTTGTTCGTTTTTTGTTGTTTGTTTTTTTTTCTACGTTGTCGTTCTTGTTGTTTTTTGTTGTTTTTTGTTTTCGTTGTTGTTTTTTTGCTCAAATTTCTACTCACTGTTAGAAATGTTTCATGCCATGAAAAGCTGCTTGGTTTAAGTATGTACTTTTAATCTTTTCCTTAAACCTTCTCCGTGTCATTAGTTTGGACAAAATTATGCTGTGGGTCCCAAATAGAGCAGAGCTTATTTACAATCGATTCAACTAATGCGTTAGAGCTGATTTAATTCCCATCTGTGGACATCTCTAATACTGTGCTGCTCCATGAAAATTAATATTATTACTGGTTGGCTCTAAAATAAGGAGCTCAAAGTCTCAACTCCACCGTCCCAGAGAATCGTCTTCTACTGAGCCATCTTCTGTACCTTGCCCCGCATGTCTCGCTTCAACTATTTTCTACTCCCATGGAGGCATGGTGGCTGATTGGTTAGAGCCTCGGACTGATGACTGGGAGGTACCAGGTTCGAATCTCGCCCGGGACCATTGTATATTTTCCTTGAGCAAGAAGCATGACTCAAATTGCTTCACCCAACTCAGGTGTAATGAGTACCTGGCCGTTAAAGACAATGTTGTCTTCGTCTACAAAACTATCGTGGCTAACAAGCTGCAAGTTTCGTTATGTGTTACTGTTGGCCGGGGGAGTAAGATGTTACTGTAAAGCGCCTAGAGGCTACGACAATACAGTAGTGACCGGCTATGTGTCCGCCGGCTAAGTGTCCGTTTCGCCTATGAGGTCGTTTTTGCCGCGAAACCGAATTTTTTCTCTTTAAAATAGACCTCTATGTGGCCGGTTGAAAATCAGGAATTTCGCCTATGTGGTCGTTTCGGACGACAAAAATCCTTCATTTCTCATCAATTTTCTCCTGTAAACTGCCAGATTTAATGGGTGAAAGGGGGTGAATAAGCCATTGTATTGTCCAATCCAATGAGGTGATCAAAATGAGGGTATGATGCCCTCAGGACATGTCCAATGCTAGCGTATTAGGGATGCAGATGTGCATATTACATCATCTGGTGGAGTAAGCCACCATACAGGCTCTCACCCGTTTACATGCTCTCGCTTTGTCTTGAGTGACTGCCTGTTCCTCCGCCCATGGTCTTCTCTGGAGAAGGCCATGCTCTGTCCATCCCTCTCCTCCACCCTGTGAACGCTTTATCATTCGTCATCCAGGTGTCAATAATGACTGGTCGAGTCCTTTCAACGTGTTGGTACCACTTGGCCTTCTGGCCATGATTGGTTGTTGAGGTAAAGAGTGAGGCGTTACACATCACTAGATCTAATCTTGTTTACACTCAATTTTATTGCTGGTTATGTAACTACATTGGTTTCAGTTTCAGTCCATGGTTTATACGCATGAAGATGGAAAAGACCGGGCATCTTCGCTTTTGTCTTTGAACATCCTCATTGTATGCAAGTCAGCGCAATCATCATGGATCTATAATGTCCACCTTTGCATCGCTCGGTTACTGATTTCTGGGTAGATGCACTGAAATCTGCTTTTGCAATCACTCTCCATTCCACTATACATATTATCAACCTATTTTGGCCGTGTACCTTCCCTATCAGCTGAGAAAATCGGCTTTTGCCTATGTGGCTGTTTTTGCTGCTTCCCGACCACCGGACACATAGCCGGTCACTACTGTATGACTGCTTTCTACTGTCACAAGGAAATATGGAATTGGATGAGCCCAACCAGTCTAATCCCACAATTTTTCTCATATTTTCATTCTTTGTAATCTTACAATTCTATTCCAGTGGAATCTAATACTATGGTTGTAATAGCAAGCAAAGTTTTCTACATCCTTAAACAGGATGTGTTGATGCTTGTAAAAGTTGTGTTATGAACTTCACCACAAAATGCCTAAAAATTTAAATTATTCACTACTTTATACAGATTTTATACATATTATTTTATTAAAAAATTTCAAAAGCCTCATATTATTTTCCTCTTGAATCTCAATTGTGTTTTTCATTGATTTAATTTTGCATTTAACATGCACAAAATGTATACAGGATGGGGGAGTGTGTTCTCTATGAAATAAAGAATGTGAATGGTGGAATTTTTAATCTTTTCTAAAAATAGAAAAGAATAATGAGTATAGTAAGTATTGAACAGCAGGTGAATTGGACATGGTGCATGTTTTATAGAAACATAATGACCGGCTTGCATGATCAGTATTCTTAATTCCATCAACTGGCATAAATCATCAAGTACATACATAGATAATCTGGCATCACAGTCCATGACGTTTGCCAAATCAGACTCCCATCGTTTGCCGAGGTGGTCGCAATCGGGTGCATGCATCTGCCCCGTCATCTGTCTTCAAGTAAGTGAAGGAGTAAAATATCCTTCATTGAACACAATTTTAATATCAACAAAAATGAGGGACGGAAACAAATGTACTATTAATACTGTTAGGCCGTGTATTTTCCTTGAGCAAGAGAATAACTCCCCATTGGAGGGGGTTAAAGTAGGTTGGGAATAATAATTAAAGTGAGAGAGCACAAGGCAGGGGCAATGAACTATTAAAGTGATCGGAACAAACAAGAATTGGCATTTTGTCTCTGGTTTAGTAATGATATGGCTGTAAGTAGTGTAAGTGCTTTTAGATTATCACTGTTGTCAACAATTAATAGTAAAAAAAACAACAATACTTTGATTTGTTTTCCATAAAGCCATTCTTTCGGTTTGTCCAATTTTGGTGTACGTGTATTCTACTGTATACAATATGGCTTCAGACAAAAAAGAAGCTGTGAATTCCGACTAATTACAACACCAAATGATTTCACTAATTGTCTAAGTCTAAAGGTTTCAATCGAAGGTCTTTTAAAGAAATGAACCTGCCTTCAAACTACAATTCAATTGAATTGAATCAAAGAAATGGTCCTAACAATTTTCAATATTTTTATTTTTCATGCTTCAATCGACTTACATTGCGAAAGAAGAGTCAAATGTTCTCTAGAAGACATTTCTATTCCTCTTTATTTCAAAACAATGAACAATTTACAGTGAGAAAATATTCAGTCTTTCACTTTCACTCTGCTCATTTTTACATTTACAATTAAGCATTAATCATAAAAAAGCAATGCTGATAATAAAATATAAATAAACATCATCCCCAATCTAATCTCCACTTTTTGCCTTCTCCTCAGCTATCCTTTTGATTGAGAGAGGCCCCATATTCTTGTTTGCTTGTCTTTTCATTTCTCTCTGAAAAAAAAACAAAAAAAACCAGAAAACAAGACATTCTAAAGTATTTTCCAACACATAAAATCAGAAATATTGCATGAGAAATAGAGTAGTTTTATCATGAAATATTTGTCTATCAGATCTATTAGTTCTTTGTATTTTAAAACACACACACACACACACACACACACACACACACACACAATCTAAAGGAAACACACACACATTAATAATTAAACTTTTTACACTGTCAGTGAAAAACTATTAGAAAGTTGTGAATGATAGACAAAGTAATTGAATAGTCCCATATGATGAGAATAAAAACAAGGAAGGTGCATCGGATAAGACAGAAGAGAATCTTGGCAATGGGTGCCAGCGGACAGAAATACTGAAACCTGAAAATGAAATCTCAACATGAAACCCAACCTGAAATTGTTTTCTACTGACAAACCGGCCTAAACCTGACTTGTCATCATTTCATCGATAACAGAAAGACCGCTTAGGGCAATAAGACGTCTAGGCCTAATGACATGCACAAGTTTCAATGCAAAGACTCTGAGTGCTGGCTCTACTCTAGACAGGCAGAGGCCGAGGAAATTTCCAGTTCTAAGAACCTGCTTCCATACACTGAAAAGGCGGCCGAGTCTCAGTCTCGGTTCCTATTATTCACTGATAATAACCGATCAGTGATGCCATTCTTGTTTACTTGACTCAAAACATAGAAACCGGAGATATATGACTTTGAGATACATGTAACACAAAACTGGATTTCGGACATAAACTGGAAAACTGGCACCCTTGATCTTGGCCCACATGGAGATCACCAAGATTTTTTTTTGGCCTATTAATGTACGTTTTATTCTTTGTTTTTGTACTCACAGGGGTTATAACCCTTGTTGAAGCCACACGCCAAGTGACTATGGCGAGTTCATCCATGCCGTAAGCCAAGTCCGTTCGTTGAAAGTTCTAACTCGTCAAACTTGGGATCTAAAAAGTTTGAACTCGTCCAAAAAGTTCAAACTTAGCCCAGCTCTAACACACACACACACACACACACACACACACACATTGATAGATCAGATATATATCTATTTAAATTATTATGCCAAAAAGCCCATAATGGAATTTTCTGTCGTTGACTGCTGGAACTGCACAAGTGATTGACTGCTTCCAACTAAGAGTTATGTTGTTATGGTCTACGCTAAGGCCTGACGGAAATACCCAGTAATGTCTTTAAATGACTGAAAAACGGGTTGCATTATATTTAATACATGATTTATAATGTCATCACGGTCATGACACTACTGCTTAAATCACACTATGCATAGCAACCACCACTGGTTGCTTTAGTTCTTGAGCTTGGTTTAAAATTGTTTCATGAATTTTTTTACTCCAAAGTAAAATTTTCCCCCTCCCCCAAGTCACACTTTACACTAAAGATTTTTTTGTTTTTCTCAAAAGCACCAAATTATGTTATGATCATGACGATCATGATGATGTAACATTTAATTGACAAAACTCACCTCTCTTTTTAAACACTTGGTCATTTGTCTGTCAATATCATTACAGGCACCAAGAAACTTTTTCATTGGGTTCTAAGGAAGAAAAGCAATAATAGTATGCATGCATTAATTAATTTAAGAACACTTTTGAATTACTGATTCTGTTCATGTTTACAATATACAGCTCCATGAGCATTACATGAGATAAATAAATTGTTCTTGTTGTCCCTCATAGCAATTACAAAGCTTGAAGTTGGCCATCTTTTTTGCTTTTTAGGTCCAAAGATATGATGGAATGGGTCTATATCACTCAAACACATCAGGGAGGCAGATTCCATAGAAATATTTAAAGAGAAGCTTAAACACCATCTGTTTCATTGATTAATACTAGGGACCTTCATAAAGCCCCATCAAAATGTTAATTTGTGGATTGGTTATTTGGCACAGTTTATAGTACGAGTAAGCACTTTTTTCTATGCATGTTACATAGCCTATATACGTTTGTCAGTCTATTTGTATGTGTGTCTATGCATGTATGTGGAAACAATTTATAACAGGCCCGGATAACAGGCATCCAGCCATAACAGGGATATTTCAAAAACGTTTTTTTTTCCTCTCTTTGTCCTTGTTATATTTTATCAGCAATAACAGGGTCACAAAATAGCCATAATGCTTATAACAGGCATCCCATGACAGTGAAAGAAAGCAAAACAAAAACAAAACAAAACAATCTGTGTTTTTTTGCACCAGTCAGAGAAGCCAACAGGTGACTATGTGTTAAAATCCATGTGTAGTTGTGTGACGTTTATGTGTTATGGTAACTGAGTGAAAGCAGTGAAGTTGTTTCATTCTTTTCAACTCTGCAAGAGGTAGTGGGTAGAAACGGCTGTGACAGCATCAATACACAATCCAATTAATCCAAACGAAAATGGCTAGAAAATGGATCAGTGGTCA